>CCAG010011028.1:0-173552 GCA_001077435.1 Glossina morsitans morsitans | reverse complement strand
TCTGTTACCTTTCGTATCTATTTTCAGTGTGTTAGTGTGTGAAGTGGCGACAGACAACGGCATTTGGAAAGTGTTTACAAAATCGTTATTAATAATAATGAAAAAGAAATACATGTGAAATAATCGTTTTTAATAAGAAAAGAAAGCAGTGAACACATTTTTATTCAAATAGCCAGCCAGTGCTTCAAATGGTAAACGTGTGAAAGATGAAAAGTATTTGAGAAAGTTACTCAACTCAGTTACCTAATTTATAATGCAATCTATACATATCATGTGAAATTAATCGCACATATATACACTTTTTCCTCCCTTTACATGTAAATTTTATGCCTTAGAAGCAATGAACAAAGAAAGCGAAAAAATCCATATCATTATCAAATTTTTGAATAGAATTCAATTCTAAAAATCATTGTGATGATTGTGTGTTCATTTTTATATCTCACATAAATACACCATCTATATGCATAAAACTACATATATATATATATAGATTATGTTTTTTAAAACAAACTCTGCTTGCAAGTCTACACCGTTCTAACTTAATTACAGTCTCCTTACATTGGTTATAATGTACATCGTTTAGAACATCGTTGACTTCGTCATAATTGTCACTAAGTTGCAATATTTTCACCTCGCGTAAACTGCAGCGTCATCATTTTTGGTAGTAAGTTGTGTGCGTATGTTTGTGTGTGCGTGTCTGTGTTTTTAAATTTGTTTTGGTGTATTTATCTGTATGTCATGCTCTTTTTTATTGCTATTGTCTGCACTGATGTTTTCAGTGCATTAGTTTGGCGTATGTTCTACATTGGCATGGGTATGTGCTGTAGTCTATTACTCTATTTTTAATCCGGTGTTTATTTGTTCTTTTTAGAGTTGTTGGTTATAACATATATATATATATATATATATATATATATGTATATCTGCATACATGTAAGTACAGATTGCATGTGAAGATAAAAGTATTTGCTGTTCAGAGGAAGTAACGCAATAATATTATATTTATGAAATATGTCTTACATGCACGTTGAATGTTTTATGTAAGTAGAGAATGGCGAAGAATTTCTAAAAGTTCTTAACAAAACTTAATGCAAGCAATTTCCTAAAGATGGGTTCGTTTCATTATAAAGCTTATGAGATCGGCTTGGTTGACTACATGTTTCTTTCCTTAAATATAAAAGCTACTTGGTAGAAGTATCAGAAGTCGCATTCTTCTGTGTGTGTTTATTTATTTGTTCCTCTTCAGAATTTCGAAAATCTTAAAAATAGCAAGTTAAAGCATAGTGTTATTGATGTATGTCCTTATGGTTGGTTTCGTAGGGATGCAGTTGGAAAAGAATCAAGTACCGGCTCTAATTGTGGGAAAATTCTTAACTTGAATATAACCTCTGTTCGGTACGAAGCGAATCATCAACAAAAATTTAGACTTTAAAGAAATTTATATAATAAACCAAATCTACCGTTTATTTTGAGTGTGTGTTGTCAAGCAGTGCTTCCATTTATGCGACGATATCACATGCCTTTGTAAATGGCGTCGAAACCGAACTTTTCCTCCGACAACGAAATCATACACTACGAAAAATATAGGAAAAAGCAGTGATATTAGCGACGGACAATATGTTGCGTAATTAGTTCCTGTAATCATTTCTTCACAATAAAATTGCACTTTTAACGAAAGACCTCTTAAATTCAACTCACAACAAGTAGAAAATGTTACATCCATAAATATGAGCCAAGCAACTTTTTTTTCTGGCTATATACCATGTATATTCGTAGAAATGTCAAGTCCGGCAAAGTCCCTGACGCTAATATCGATCTAAAATGGTGCGCGGATCGCTTGCGTAAAGATTCTGCATAAATAAAGCTTCGATTTGCTGACTGACGCCTAAATTTTTTAATTTATTCGCTTCCAGAAGTGCGTCTTTCTCTAAAGTCGCTTATAACGATGTTATAATTACCTTCTTCTTCTTCTACTTCTATTTAGCAAATCATCAACCGAAACTCCGCTGAACACCCATCAATGAATTTATGATTCAGTATTTTTCTTGCGCAGTAATATACATTTTACAAAACCAACCTAATGCTAATTACTTAAACAATTGACGACTTTGTCATTGTTGGAGTGTCAACGAAAATCAGTAGAAGATACGCCTACGGTGTAACGTGAACTGAGTATACCTCTGTTTTCAAAAGCGAGAACATTGTTTACTCGTTCGTTACTCATGAACTACGTCAATTCATATTGTAAAATATATATTATATATATACATAAATTATCACATATTTTCTTATAGGCTATAGTATAGTTTGCAAAAACGAAAGAACGGCCACGCTAGCCCATTTTTGTAAAGAATTTTCCCGGTTTTTCTTTTTTTTTTAAGTGTTGGGTAAAAGAGATCCTGCGACGAATCTACTACATATAACTATATTGTTTGTTTTTTATTCAGAGGAAATAATAAAATTAACTTACTCCGTTGGTAGATTGCAGTTCATCTTCCGTATATACCACGTGAAAATCAGTCGGAAAGTCTTGTGTCAGTTGCTCGTGCGTTTTTTTGGCGAAATTTTATATGATCCCATGAATATTAGAATCAAAGCTAGTTATAACATATTCTGTCTTCTGAGGGGAAATAAATCTAATTGGTAGGTTTTTAGGGTGCAAGCTGCATACTAATAAAATTTTTGGAAAAAGTTAAATTAAAATCACTCGTAATTTTCGGTGTATTATTACCAAAACGAGTGAACAATTGTATTAGGCGAAGAGATGCAGGGTATCCAAGAGTCTACCTTGACCCACTATATCCTTATTTGTTTAGATTTGAAAAGCAAGTGGTAGCTACCAATAAGATGTACTTCCTTCTTGTATATGTTGATACTTAACAGGATGTGTGATACAGGGAGTCAGAATTACGTAAGTGAAATAATGAAATATTTTGTGCACAAGAGAGTAACCGGTGGTATTGCACGACTTACCAGCGACCGTCACGCTTTAATAAACAATATGTGATTGGGCTCATTATTGTATACCCTGAACATAACTGAACATATTCACTTGGATGACTCGAATTGAAGACAAATATCTTTGAGTATATTAAATGAGAAGTACAAATTGAATAAATTGCATTTTATGGGCACGTAAGCACAATTATTTTAACCAATCAATTTTCTTTAAACACTTGATGTGCGTACACATGTTTTTGTATTCTATAGACATTAGTGCATGCAAACTATCTGCTAGCGCACATTTATCTATAATATTATCTACTTGGAAGTTCAAATGTGAAGGATTTGCTCATGCTCATGCTCATGCAAGGACATTTTGGGTTTGTTTCGCAATGACTTAGACTAATACAATTCACTGTAGTTGCCTTTAGATCAACGGTGGCGAGCATTTACAACTATGCATATTGTACGTATCACATACATGCATAGCATATGTAAAATTTTGTTAAGCTCAGTAACGCAAATGTTGTGAATTAATTGCAGGCCTCTCGCGCTGCATCTTTCAGAATGGTTAAGAGACGAGAAGTGGCAGGTTTTTTCCTTCTTCATTTCAAACTGTCGAAAGATGAGAATTCCGTTTCAATTTCATTTCAAGAGCAATTGTGGTTTTGGCATGTTCATATGCGCGTACATAAATACATACATACAAGAAGGATACATCTATTCACGTATAGACGAATAGAAAATGCACTCATATATGCAAATGCACAGTAACGCAAAACTGTTCAACATTGTTCAAATATTCAAAATAATATAAAAAATAAAACTCACTGAAAAAATGCACGCATACACGAACCTGAATAAAGAAACTTTGAAAATTCTGCAACGAAGTGCCATTAAGATAGCAAAGAAAGATGTCATCCAATGTTTAGATGAGATTTTTTTGGTTTTGTTTTTTTAATGTTGCGGAATTTCGTTACTTTTCATTTGTTTCTCCCGCTCTTAGCCGTAATTTTGTAACTTTCGTTTAAATGTGATAAATCGTGTAGCTTGGTTTGAATTCCTAGTTACATTTTAAAAAAAAAAGCAAAAAAATAAATGCATTTACCTACGTATGAAATTGTTTTTATTGAAGATGGACTATGCAAAAGAAAGTAAAATTAAATTCTCATAGCATTAAAAAAAAAATGAAAAATTTTTAAAAATTCAGTTCTTTTTTTAATCTAGATTTTAGTTAAGTTGTTAATTATTAGAAGCACGACATACATTCAATAGTAAGCGAAAATGGCAGAACTAATTCACTCAGCCGATCGATTATGACCTCACAACTTTGCTTAGAAAAGCGAATTTGATTGCAAATTTCTTTTTTCTGTGACAGATTAAATTCATAAATCAAGTGCTTGCCGAAAATTGGGAAAAAATTCTCCTTTATTTCGATGTAGAACGTTACATTCGACCTTCAATTTTTTCTTGTCAAGATAAACTATTTTATTTTATATGGCTTGTAGCTTGTGTGAAGTATTATTAATGACATTTTTGTTGTCTTTTCTTATTTTAGTACACTTTATCTTGCAATCAAATGCGTATTAGTGTATATATGTACATATGTTATTCGACCATAAACGATGAAATATGGGCTATAATAATCGTTATTTACTGGAGATTTTTATCGTTTCGAATTAAGATTGAAGCTATAAAAAATTCTTTTTCAAGCCAAGAAAATCTAGTTTTCAATATTTATCGAATATTTCGTAAGGAGTCTCCACAAGCACATGTTTATATATCATTTTGATTTGGTGAATGTTAATGCTGCCAGGCTTGACAGGTTTGTTAAACCCATACCAGATTAGCTCTTTAACTAAATTTAGTAAATACCTTACTTTAGTCTGAAGACGTTTGTTTTGCGTTTCTTTTGATCAATTCTGAAAAATCTCTCAATAAGTATAAGGCATTTTTCATGTTCATTCTATTGGTTTACTGGACTTCTTTGCTAGGCTTCATTGCCCATAGGTTTGAATGTACAAAATCTGGAAAAGCTGCATCGCTGGCTTCTTCTCTCCGAGAAGGTTACGAATTGAAATCTCCTCTAACTGATTACCGGTTATTTCGAATATAAAAGTGAAGAAACAAACTAAAAAGGCTACTGCTATTACTATTACTATTATAAATTTAGCCAGAGAATAAATTCTAAGACTAATCTAGTCTTAAAGCACTAGCATCTAAGACTTTCGGTTTTTATTTTTATTAATATTATTATTACTATTATTGTTATTATTATTATTATAATTATAAAAACTCTACCGCACTTGAGATTTGAACCCACGACCATTGAATTGCTAATCGAGACTCTTGCCTACTCGGCCACTCAGGCGGATCTAAAAAGGCTAAGCTTAGAACTTCATCCTAGACATGGTAACAATATTTTTTCGGATTTTATAAATTCTGTAACAATATTAGTAAATTCTTGTCCTGTGTTATATACGCGAGCATGTCATATTCTTTGCAGCATGATTACAATGGCTTCCACTTACTCCTGCTTAGATTATGTCTGGGTAAACACGTTAGTATTATTATCACTGCCGCGTATATTTTTTTAAAGGCAAAAGCTATGAAGAATCTCCAGAAATAAAAAATAACTTATTCGCTTAATGATATTAAGGTCGGCAAATGGTTTTTTATTTTTATGGGATAACTCCTTTGAAGCGAGTCTGCTTCGTATAATATTCTCATTATTTATATTGATTTCATTTGCGCGTATTTATGTCATAATTATTAATACTTTATGAGTTGCAATTTGTCGTTTTTGCTCTTCAATATTTTATTATGTCCCTATTAATATCCAATCAATCTAATACGTAAGTTCTCTTTGATTCCCAATAGCATTGGCACTGCGGTATAAATATTCTTTGTACGTTGTGTCTTATGTGAAGTTGTTCGTCGTAAGTGATGGATTTCTTGAAATGTCTTAATGTCATATCTTATTGTGCGCTTGCTGGGGTACATATATTCCAACCGTATTGCCACAGCTCTGACCCTTCAGCAATCGCCGTTGTCACAGTGGTGTTGCTATTATGTACGTAATATGACTTTGGAAAACGTGCTTTATGTCGTATTTTAGCTTTTCTTCCTTGATATTCTTTTAGTAAATATTATGAAATTGATTTATTTTTGTATTCATTCAATTCAATTCCTTTCCTTTCTTTTTTCTTTTTTTTTCCTTTTGTAATTATAATGCATCATTATTATCATCATTGCGTGCTTGCAGATTCGTTTCTATTATTATTATTATTATTATTATTATTATTATTATTACTTTTATAACCGATTTTCTTCCTTTTCTCTAAAAGCAGAATTTTTATCATTCTTTAACTAAATGTCTCGTTGAATGTGCTTATGGTTCGGTTGGCAGTGTGTGAAAAGTTTGATTTCATTCAATATTTACTTTCCAATTTGTTCGGTTATTGAACGTGAATAGTTTTCTTTAGTCTTGTGTCTACTTTTTTCTTCTTCGTTTTATTTTTTTTTTCTCCATTTTTTCTTTTCTTGAATAGCGTAAAACTTTGTCAGCATTGGTATGTTGGACTCGATTCGTTATTGTTATGATCTACAAATGTTACAACGGAAATTTATTACGAACCATCAATTTTCAGCTCGTTATATGTGATGTTGGTAGGAGAAACAAAGATTTCAATAATTTTTTTTCCTCTTCTTTTCACTTTACTCACAAGAAAACTAGAAAACTTTTTGCCTTCGCTTCCCAAAAGAACATTAATTTTGTCAAAAAGTTAGTTTTGTCGCCATTCCATGCTGGGTATTAATAAAAAGTGTGTGTGTTTGCTTTAATCAAAAAACCATTGGCATTCATCAAAGGATCCACAAAGAATCTCGCATGGCCTGTTCCGTTAACGGGGTAAACCACTGGAATGAATTGAGTATTAATATCATAAATGTTATGAAAAACTCCTCTCACTCTTCCTCTGCATTCTTTTATCTGCTAGTAATCCTTTCGAATTTGCTATATCTGATCATTCATAAAATTGGTTTGTCTGTCTTGTTACGTGAAACTTGTGTTAATGTAATCAGGCGAAATTGTAGACTTTGTAATCCCACAAAATTTACTCAGTACAGATTTAGTTATGTTTTTTCAAATCCATTCTGCAATTTGCTTAAAATTAATTCTAAGCCGGTTTCCTGGGGTGGATTCGGGAAATTGCTTTACTCAGTTATTTGGTTACAATATTCTGTAATGAAATTATCGATTTTGTTTGGCCTAAGAACATTGTCCAACAGATTCTTAACATCCTTAATGGAGACGTTTGCTTTCTAGATCGCTCATTTGGCCGATTTATTCATAGAAATGGTTTCGATATTAAAAACAAGTGAGACCTCGAGGGCGAATCTTGCATACCCACAATCGTTTTCTCTAGCATCCCTGTTTGTCATGCGTTCTGTCTTATTTACTTTACGAGTAATGAGCAAAAGAGTCCAAAAATTGAAATTGTTGCGGATTTGCTCCATTTTTGAACATTAATGGTGGAGTCCCCCCTAATTTAAGTTTACGAAATTTCAGTCTTCGATCTTTTATAATATATGAGTGATGATCGAAAGAGAGTTGCTTTCAGTTTTCACCCAACTAAGGGCGTGTCGTTCGATCGAGTTATCTTTTGTTCAATACCATCTTGCCTGCAAGAACTTCTGCTGCTTCACCGTCTTTTGTCTACGCATATAAAATACGACTTGCAACATGGATCTTCGCCCTACTTCACAATCAATGCAAAGAGAAGGTAACCATCAACCTTAAGAAATCCAATGCAGATTGAATTTAATTTAATTATTTTGTGTCTTAGATTTACAATTCAATGAAATTGTGCTTGTCTTGTTGTTGTGCTGTCTTGTTGGTTTGTGAGAGATCCCGTAGCAAATACATATCATTCATTAAATTAATCTCCTGCGCTAAAATGCGAGTGTCTCTGCTTTTAGTCGTCCGTGGTTGTTGTAACCGTCACGGTACCAGATATTGGCTTATTTTTGCTAAACTCCAAATGTATCTGTCGCTATTACCAAGAAATACAAGAGTAGTTAGTTGTTTAGTTTTTCAAGGAATATCTCAGATTGGCTCAGATTTCAAAACTCTTTGAAAAATCTGAGTTAATCCTATACCGCGATCCCTATCACGATATTAAATTTTGAGCTTTCGACAATATCAACGACAAACACTTGTTTGTTTAGGCAGTCACCCGGAATACCAAGAACATGAAAGAATCTCTGATTCGTGTTTCTGCCAAGAATCCTATATCCTTATCTTTAGTACCGCCTACGCTCAGAGATAGAAATATAAAAACGCATTGATTGCTATATAAAGCCAACCATCTCTGCGAAGGACAAAACTTTAAAATCTCATTTGAAACGCCGAGGTGTCTACAAGAGAACGAAAACGGATGCTTTGTATTGTACATGAAGTCTGCTTAAAATTTTTATCAAAATTGCGAAATTTCTGCTTGAAAATGTAATACACGTTACCAATGTGGACAAATCAGCTTTGCATATGGGTGCACATGTTTTGAACAATGCTTGATTTTTCTCCCATACACTTTCACGTAGTAAAATACTTAGCGACTTACTTACTTATGTACGCCATCGTACCGAATAAACAATGTTTGCAACGGTTGAACGATGTGTTGTTTGGCTTGGTTTGTTTGTTTGGTTACCAGTTAACGTTTTTGTATTGTTTGTGCACGCAAACATACAAACATATAAACGCAAAATTTGCATCTGCAATTGACTTAAAGTTGTGCTCCTCTACAGGAAATGAGTCAATTACTATGTCAGTATGTGAAGAATCGTAACTCTGTGCGAAAATATATTTGTATACGTACTTGTGTGGCACAAATGTGTAATAAGTGTGTTATGCATAAATATAGCGTACTTACGTATTGGTGCTCTCGCTTCGTCGGTACTGTGCTGCAAGTGTTTGGTGTGACATATTTTATGTTGTGACTTGTTTTAATGACCCTTCATGTTTTTTAAAATCTTTCATAATGACTGCGTGATGATTTTGTGCTTGTCGTTTTGTATGAGCTTTAATTCTTTGGCACCCCAACTAGTGACACATGTGCAAGAATCATTTTTAAAATATATATAGTAAAACATTCAATAAGAATCGTTAGCATTAATGTGGACGAGGAGTTTTTCAAATCTTAAACACATTTCAAGTAATGCGACCTATTTTATTTATCTAGAATTGAAAACTTTCACTTATTGGTGGTTTAAATCGTGCAGTTAGTTTATAGTAGCGTTCTCATTTAATACGTCAACTGTGTATTATATTCGTGCGTTCTACATTCAACGACTCCTAAACTCACTTTTTTTTTTGAATCGTTTAAAGCTTGAAAGCTGCAGAAGGGGAATTTATAGATGACTTACATGACTTTCGGAAATTTGTTTAAAAAATTACGTTTACTAAAGTTTTGAAAAATATGTAAAAATGCACCTGACTGCTGTTGTGGGAGAGTTTTCCACCGTCACTTTCGTTTTTCGAATACGTTTTTCTTCTACTCTTGATTGATGATATTAAATACGTCATCACATCAACTTCATATTGGAGGCAATCGAAGCATCCCGCAATTGTTGCAGAGCTTCTACTTAATTGCGGATCGAGCAGAATAATTTTTGGCACACCTTAGCATAACTAGACTCAATAGTTTTACCAAAGTCTTTATTCATTTCCCCTATATATACAATATATTTTATATTATATATATATATATATATATTATATATACGCATGTTTTGCTGTTTGCCCATTTCTACATCTTACTTGGGCCCAATTCTCAACTTTTCAGCCCATTTTTCGGCACCAGTAAAGACACAAGCGAACGGGCGTACTTATAGATGATGGTCTAACACTTGCTCTCAACGGAGTACGTTTGTTGTTGTCCCTTTCCCTTATATTCAGGCAGTGTACGTTAGGCTTAAAGTTCGAGGCGCAATATTGGTGCAATTAAAGAAGTGATGTCGTAAATATCCTAAAGCCCTTATGATAGGTTGTGTGTTTCTTTTATGTTATATTAATGTTGTCTGTAGATAGGTTTATTCGAATATTTTCTTAGTTGACAGATAGATAGCAAGGTTAAAAATGTTGGGTATTCATAAGTCGTTTCAACAGCGTTCTTATTACGTGCGAACTGCACTGTTTGTGCTGGCATTACAAAACGACGGCTTGGAAGCAATTGATTTTGATATCAACCAATCTTTCTATACCTATAAGCAGCAGATGGCGAATGCAAGAACAAAGCACATATTGCTCCTTGTAATTACCTACCATCGAAACTGCGTAGATATCCCTTCACGCTTTATGTGTAAAGTTAAAATTATTTTAGTCTATTTATGCGTTTCCCCTTTCCTTTTCAATAAATCCTACACTTGCATATTTGAAAATAATTGTACAAACCATCCCAACACAGTTACTATTACATAAATATACGAATTTGTGCATGTAAATGTGGATGTTCACACTAACCTACTCTTGATGTACTTTACTCTCGTATTTGAAATTGCAAAAACAGCTGACATGCATGTGAACATATTACAAAAACAAATCAATATCGTTTGTAGAAAAAAGAAAAAAAAAGATTGTTTGTAAACGTGTAATCTGCTTTTGGGCATTTAATGAGCATGCGTCAAATAAGCGGTACTTGATTATATATCATTACATGTAGTTAAATATCGAGTTAGGCACATGGTATGTTTATGTGTATGTCAGTCTAATTTATATAAATTTTTTCGGATGTGCTGATAGTGCATAAAATGCATTGCAGTTACATGGATTTTTATGGCGTGAAATTTGGGAAAGAGGAAGCGCGAGATATTAAGGAGAGAGAGAAGATGGAGAGTGTGACATTTTTTGTGGCCATTCAGGTATAAGTGGGGTTGCCTTAGTGAATATAATTCCGCAGTTTTTTAACAATTTTCTGATGATATAGCGTTATATTTAAAATTCAAAACTATATTTACTAGGATTTAATAAATCGGAGGCTTGAACAAAAAATGTGCTATATTTTTAAAAGAACCTATACACGGATCAAGGGAATTGGAAGCGTCGCAAATAGCAAAACTGTTGATGTAATATCTAATACCGTGTGAAGTGGTGATCTTCAAAATTTGAAATTACCAAATAATTTACTTGCCTCTTCGAAAATCTGATCATTTCAATTATACGAGCCCTCCCTCTAACTTAGAAATAACATAAACTTTTGGGTGAAATTAAAAAAAAAAGAAAGAGGAGGAAACTAGTTGAATTATTAGAGTGGGAGCGAGAGAGAGAGAGAGAGAGAGAGAGAGAGAGAGAGAGACGGCAGAGATTCAAGCTGAAGAATTAAGCTAAATAACATCGACAATGGAACGTTGAAACGACGATCTCATCTTAAAACGCATTCCATAGTTCTTGTATATATTACATCCTAAGATGCAACATTTGAATTGGGATTCTTATCCAGTAATAACATTATAACGACTAGTGATACTAGTGATAGTAATAGTTTGGCCTTTTCGTTTGCATTACAATACCATGTGATTTGAATTTGTGATCGCCGAAAGTGCGTGTGTTTTTAACGAACGCAAGTTTCACGATGTGTTCGATCCGCTGTCTATTTTTACGGTTTTCGCAATCGGAAATGTTGAAAGTAAAATCTGAAACGTAGCGTTAGCATATGTCCATTTTAAATTGGATTCTATGACTTACCGTTTTTCGTATTTGAATTTTCTGCAGATCGTACTGCGAACGTCATTTCGAACACATATAACGTTTTTGACCTTCGAATGTCCACTAACATTGGAAAGCTTTTCCAAGACAGAAAGAAACTTACCTATCAGGCAATCCATTCAGTAACTTATACTGCATCGTAGGGGCTACGTGCAGAAAGAGTGATACAGGGAGAATACCTTAAGTTTGTGTCAACGAAAGTAATGTAATTCTGATATGATTCATTGCCTACAACATATAAGAATAATTTGGCCGAAAATTAATAACGAATTTCGAAAATGAACAGAACTTCTCCTGCAAACCAAGAGGTTGAGTGTATGAAAATTTTGAGACAAGTCTCCAACTTCCCCACTATACTGAGTGAATAATAATGAAATACTCAAACAGTTAGTGATTTCGCTCTAACAATGAACATCGTAAATACTCATACATTGAAACTTTGTTAAGCGAGTGTTTCTGTGACAGTGTCCCGCTTACACATAAATAGCGAAAGTACTTTTATACTCAACAATCGAAACAGCTACAAAAACAATTTTACAAAATAAATGAACAAATGCAAAAAAAGGAAAATTATTCTTAGATGATGATTATATTAACTACGGAGCGAACTAGGAGGAAACATGAAATTCACGCATAATAAAACGGACTGTTGGTAGTGAGTTTTTTTGTTATGCGTGAGTCTTGCAATTTTGAGTAAATTTCATATGAGCTAATGTTATGAGTTATGAGCACAGTATCTTGAGAGTAAGTGAGTCTTATGGCAAGTGTTAGAGTGAAATGTGGCTGTTGTTTGTTTTACTCTTTAAGTCACATGTTTGGCATGCTGAACTTTAACGTATATTGTAAAATATACGTTGAAAAAATTTTGAAAGAGGAGGCACAAGGAAAGAAAAATAAACGACCGATATTAACCGACGATGGTCGTTGTTTCAAAACGAATACTACAAATGTATATGTGTATATGTGCAGCGATAGATATTTTGCGGCTGCACTGTATACGGTTTTCAATAGTTGTGCGCCACAGAAGAGTGCGAACGTAGCACAGAAGCACACAGTGTAAGATAGACAGAATAGCAGAATATTCAAAAGAATAAAAAGCGAACATATAAAAGAAGTTGGCTATACAGCTTTACAACGTTCACTACTATAAAATTAAAGTATAAAAGAAAGAAAAACCAAATAATTGAGAAGAAATTTTCCTTATTTTGTTTTGTTGAAAAATGTAGAAAAACGAATAAATTAGCAATAAAACGTTATTGAGTGTTAAGAATACAAACTAAAGTTGGTAGAGTTATGTGCAATTGTTGGTGTGTGTAAGTGTCTTATGTGCGTCTATGCACGAATGTATGGTGTGGGGAATGCGTATGAGTTCTTTGTGACGGAATAAACCAAAGTCTGGAAATGGAGTCAATCGTTGAAGCCTCTAAATAAATAATAAAACATAGAAACAAGTGCAGAAGTAACTGGAACTTATTTCCCTCACTTCAAATGCGTTTTTTTGAATTTTGAGAATTTCTTTTCAAATTTAATTTAATTTTAATAATTTATCAATTATTAGTGCTGTTCATTTTTGGGGAAACTTTTTAAACGCAACCTAAATTCTTTTCTTCCTTTAATTCGTTAAAAAAGTTATTTTATTGATTTTCCTCGTGGCAAAAATTTTTCTGTAAATATCTGAATATGTGTCACATGGCGCCTAAAAGTATGCCACGCAAAATATTACTAGTTCAGTATGCGCTGAATAAATCTTTATACCCACACGCAGAAAAAGCAAACATTTACCCATTTATTGGCACTTATTGTATTTGTATTTATTTTATGTATTGTTTAAGCACACATCAAGAAATATAGCTTTAATATAATCGAGTGTTGAAAGAAAATCCGTCGTCTCTTTGTGCCCTGCAGGGATGGGTAAACACATTAACAATAATATGGTGCTTATTTATGGGCGTAAGCCAGCTAAAGTCATCCTTCTATTCCTATGTCCTTGTCACTTTATCCGGTCGCTCGGACAAAAATCTACAGCATCGTAGAAGCTAATGGGCATGCATTCTTATAATGCTCACAGCAGCTGTTAAAGCATTTTTCCTTTTATTAGATATTTACGCACTACTTTCTATTAATCACTAACATAAGCACATGCTGTTGGTAACTTTTAGTTGTGATTTATTTTAATATAATTTTTTTTTATATTACATTTCTATCACTTCGGTAAATGTCTGGTTCTTTCATTATTTCTTGGCCTTTCGTCATTTTTGTACACAAATCTATTTCAAATTCATTTTTATTTTTTCAGTCATTTGAAGTGCCACAAATAAACGCTTACGTAGACAAAACGCTTAATTTTTACATTTGTCCGTTGTTTTACATATTGAAAGAAAAGCTTTCAAGCGCCTAAAGTGATTCGTTTCTTAACTTTTGACGTCTTTTGTGCATGAAGATGTGACACGCTTTAAAAGTTTTTACTTTCGATTAATGTGAATAACTTATTAAAAACTTAATGTCAATTAATTCTCAGCATACTATTCCCGTCCGCGGACTGTTAAAGAGCAGGAAATTGGACGATCACACCATCGCCATAACTTTAAAAGCTTCATTGTAGAAGGTTTAAACCAATTTTGTTTTGTTTTGTGATTTTGGTTAAATAAGTGAACGAGCGAAGGCAAGACTAGATTATCACCCCAAATAGTTGCCTCAACATTTGTTCAGTTCCTTCTTTCAGGATTACAGTTTACAATCTATGGATTAACCAAGTAACCGACCTAGTGGGTATGTTGCTGAAAGCCCTTGATAAAAGTTATCGAAAGGGGCAATCGTAGACGACTAGTATTCCAATAATCCGTTTGCTTGACACCATTTAGGCTACCGTCTGTTGCTTTCTTTGCCATTACATTGCCTTCTTATGAATATTGAATTATAAAACTTCCCGCAAAATAAAACCGAACTGGACGAAAATTATAAAAAAAAAACAGGAGAATGAACACAATGTCCTGTCATATTATTTTCTACCTGCCCGATAGTTAGTTTTTCCTTTTCTCGCTCCAGGTACGGATATCAACTGAGAATTTATAAACAAAAATTTTGTTACACTCATTTTCATGAATTACTTGCTAAGGTTTCTTCATCAATTTTTCCATATCAACCATAAGTACGAAGAAAGTAAATACGAAACGTCATGTAAACGCAAGTCTCAATCATCTAGTGGAAGGGAAATCGGCGGAAATGTCGGTAGGCGAAATACTACAGCGTTAACGCTTAGTGCTTAGAGCATATGAAAATTTACGTGAAAATATTAGTTAACCAATAATAAATAAATTTCATCCTGCGTTTCTCTTCAAGTGAGCTATAATATAGTCCCTGCGTAGTCTTTCCCATTGACTTTCCTTCAAGGTATTAAGCGACAGCCTGTCGTTTTTATCGTATGTGCCAAAGGCAGACGAAGAAGTGCACGTTTTACCCTTTGCTGTTTGCAAATTGACAGCAAAAATGGCAAGAAAATTTATATATGTGCATTCGAAGTCACAATTGCTATCAAAAATTTCTTCCAAACTTTCAATCTTTCGACGGAAGCGCAGAATTCGTTCGAATGGCTCCCAGCTTCTTCTCTATTCAACGACTCTCCCTACACTGACGCTACACTGGCGCATTTTTGTATGGAAATGATTTTAAATGATATTCTGTAATGACATCTGTTAGTGCACTACCACAGAGGTTGGAAATCAACAGGTGAACGTTGTCAGACTTTAACCTTCTAATAGGTGTTCATTGTAAAAGGGGTAGTCTTTTCGGTGAGCTTGGGGAAGAGCTCGAAATTGCAAGCAAAAATTTCCTGAAAATTCAAATTGATTTCTTGAAAAATTTGAAGTGGTCTAACTACTCCCATTAGACGAGATTTGCGAACATCGTAACAAACTAAAAAGCTTATACGCCATTCCGCGAAAATTGAAGCACCATCCTCGGAAACAGTTTTTGGGATGTGTCTTCACATCAATACTCTTTCAATAACAATAAATCTTTATCGCGATTTATTAAATTTATTATTAGATCGGGCTGCTCTTATAAATTTTTTTTACCTAAAATCTGTGAAGGAGCGTTCTGCGCAACTTAGTCATTCGTTTGAAAGTAGATTAAATTATTTAAAACTGTTTAAATATACACTTTTCTCATAATTATAATTAAATTAAAATCGCATAACCTCCGACATTATCATGAGGAGGAGAATTCTTTTTTCGAACTTTCTCTTATTATTATACTGAAGAACACAAAGGACAAAAACAAAAAAAAAAAAAAAAAAAAAAATAGCAGCTGGTTGTAACGATAAAATAATGAAGTTGTAAAGTAATTTGTTTTGTAGGTTTAGTAATGAAACTAGAAAAATGCGAAGAAACCAACGCAAACGAATTCATCCAGCGTGACTGTAAATAAAGGGCAACGCACATCCGTATGCACACGTACTTAACTTGTACTCTCTTGCTCTTACCGGGGAAGTAACAAAAGCAAACTTTGCATCGAAAACAAACTGTGACACTAAACATGATACCGTACAAATACGTCCATGTATAAAGGCGAGTACACAGCCAATCCAAAAAAAGAATATATTTACACATAAAAAAGGAACACAAAGGACTGGAAAAAATTAAAGAACAGCAACGTAACTATCGCCGAGCTTATCTGGCATAATCTAAAAAAAGAAAAAAAAGTTGTTATTCTTATTAGATTGTATACAGTGTAATAGTGCAGCAATAGAATTAAAGAGTGCGTGTTAAACAATGGAATAACTAAGTTAAACTAAAGCGATTTATATGTGGCACTGACAGTAGAGTGAGTGCTACAGGAAAAAGGGGGAGAACGGGGGAGAAAATGATGGAAAGGAGAAACGTGGGAAAAGAATAAAAATCTAAGTAGAGAGTAAATCTGAGAAATAATTTAATACCATCTGAAAAACGAACAACATTTTAATCTAGACAATAACAAGCAACAACACGAAGATAATGATAACAGTAAAGTGAATAAAGGACTCTAAACTAATATATAAAATTAATAATGCGACTTCTTACTATCACTTGGTTGCACACTTGCCTATCTTGAGTACAATCGTTGTCTGTAGTAGCTTGAGATTTTGCAATGATCTCATGCTACTCGTTACAACGAAAGCGATGCACGCATGCCACGGATTACACAGGATGGTTAGGGGCATTTGGAAATTTGAAAAAAGATCCTCTAAAGCATTACCATCTTGTAATTTGAATTTGTTGCAATTGTGTACTTGCTTGGAGCATAAGACAAGCAGCCTGAGCAGATAGCGTGCGAGTGCGTATGTTGCAAATTATTTAAATTGCATTATTACAAGAAAGAGGGAATAGGGCGGCAACCTTGTTATCAAATATTCCAGATTAGTTGAACGGCATGAACGACATTGTTTTATTTACTTATCAATCTAATGTAAAAAGCAAATACATATATATCGTGCGCTTTGTAGTGGTCCAATTAAAAACCACACAGTTCGCCAATTATTTAAGTATTTAATGTTCGCTTTATATGTATACAATTATAGAATGTTTAAAATATGTTTTGAATAATATTTTTATTACTTTTCATCTCTTAACTCGTTTTAAAATTAATTTATATTGTTTCTTGTCTTTTATTTACAGTCTATCCTTCTGTACTTGTGACTATCTTTCTCTGCACTCTTGTATTCATACTATTTGCAATTAATGTCTCTACTAATATCAACAACAATAACAACAAATAGTGTGTGACTCTTGAAGATATTTTTACTTATATCTTTATATTCTTTCCGCACTTGTGAGTTGAAATTTTGTGACTGTACTATATAACAACTCTTCACACAACGAAATTTATTTATACAAAACCAAAAATACTAAACCTATACTACAACAATTTTAAATATCTTTTCCTGCTTAAGTTAAGGTAAGTTTCTAATTAAAGTTTACAAATTTATTTCGCATAATTTTCTTACCTATTATCGGAGGAAGAGATTTCATAATTTTGTTATTCTTCTTGTAAAAATAGACAAAGGCGCCTCAGGAGCTCGCCTCCGACAAACTGCAAATTCTATCTGTTCGTTCATTTGGAAGGACGCCTACTTATCCTTCCGTCTTTCCTTTGTCTTCTTAGTCTCCGTTCTTTTCTGTACAGTCTTTTGTCCGCCTCTTTGATCTCCTGTCGTATTCTTCCCTAAACCCCAGATATCTTTATGTTTACATATATATTTATGAAATAGATAATGTAAACGGTTGCTCACGATCAACCGCCCTTAGCTCTGAAGTTATCAAAGATAAGAAAAATATTTCGCAATAGGTTCAAGTTAATTCAAATTGTTATAAGAATGTAGTAGTTTTGAACGTTCCTTACCTAAAGTTTTGCGAAGAGGCGCTATGATCTATTTAAGAATTGATTATACGTCCCTTTGTCTAATAAAGGACGAGGTCATAATTATCACGTATTAATATTTCATAATGTAAGCGTGCACTCTGCTCTTTTGGTCGCAGCCCCCGGTTTAAGGCTGTGGTACTTACCTAAAGAGGTTTAGAGGTATTAGCAAAGCTTATAACCTAAATACATTTAAAAGCATTTAAATTATAAGAATATTCCTTGAAGGACAAACTTTGATTTTGTCCATAGTCAACTGAATAAAGCTTTTTTCCATTCATTTAGGAGAGAATGAGAAATTCATTTAACGATGAACATTAAAACGCCATTGGCAGCTAAACTAGTTTGCCTGCAACCATTAAAAGTACTGACGCTCACTCAATTTCCGTTGGAGGCGACGCGACGTACGTACATTATTCGCTATTAGCATAACATGCAAATTAGATTTGAATGTTACGAGGCTGCAAACAAAAGACAAGAGAAGAAAGTCATTTCCAAATTTTATATTCTATCTTTCGTGGAAACTTTCAAATTGAATCCGTCAACTTTGTCCGAATGCACTGTCAAGTCATAATATACACACGCTTCAATATCGAAGAGTCATAAGATTACTTCTGAAAGAAAAACAAAACTAAAACCTTTACTGACGTCCGCGTCAAGTGTTATGGCAATATCTCTAGTTAGTTAGTTAGTGAAAGTTCATTTTCGTTTAAAAAACTGCACTTTTCGATTCGGCTTCAGCTCTTCCAACTCATGTTCTCTTGCTCTCTGTAGAATATATTGGCAATCGTTAAATAATTTTTGAGAGGATTATTTTAATTTGCAAATAAATGCAAAGTCCAACCAACGCTCTTAAGGAACCGATTCAAAATAAATTAAATCTTAGTGTTTTAAACTAAATTGTTTGCATAACTTGTGATCTTTAAATCCTTTTAAATCCTCCACTAGCTTGAAGGCGTTGAATCATAGTGTTGTAAGTGTTTTCTTAGTGTGTGTATAATAAAATGAATACAAGCAACATTCGAAAGACTTGTGCTTTGTGATACAAGTTTAATTGCATTATATCTTTAAAACCGCAGTTATTTATCAAATATATGCTCCCAGTCCTTTACATACGAAACCACTTCTAATTATCAAATGATTGCATAAGCTTTTGCGTCAAAATTCAAGTAAAGTGTTCTTACGTTTTAAATGAATTTTATTAGAAAAAATGTGTGTCTTCTTGGTCGATAATCTTTCGCCATTTTTCTGGTAAAACCATTATGGCATCACTGGAGAGCTTGTGGGAATTCTGGGGGGAAAACTGAACCAATTGATTTCTACAGATCTATTTTGAAACCAGGCTTACATCTCGAACAGAGTACTGCAGCGAGGGAAGAAAGTGGTAGTCGGACGGACATCGCAAAGTAAGGCCTACACGGTGTATACATCAAAACGTCTTAGTGAAGCATTTTCCAATTTTCATCGAGATTCCTGTGATTCAGTGAAAATTGTGGCAGTGAAGTAAACGCACCTTTCGTATTGACCAATTCGGGACGCTTTGCCTTCATTACGCGCTCTAGTCGTATTAGTTGTTGACAGCAGAGCATGCAATCACTCATCTGGTCACTCACTCATCTACCCAAATCTCATCAAATACAAAACGATACCTTATGTCGCGTTAAACCGTGTCTTGCCAATATTTCCGCAGCTTTGCCGATCTTGGATCACGATCTTTACGCCTCTCATTGTTGTATGTGAGCCAATTGTCATCGTCCGTTATCAACCTCTTGAAAAATAGCTCGTTATTTAGCAGTAATGCACAGATGCAAATTTGCATCATTAATTGGGTTCGCATCGCGCACCGCACCACTTTTTGTATTTAGTCTTAGGCAAATTATTCAAATACGGTTTTTGAGTTTGTACTGCAAGGTTTCCCGTTCTTTTACCAAAAAATTTGCCAAATGCCTTAATGACGTGGGAGATGGAAATCTGTTTTACACTTTCTGCTCTAAAACTCCTTATAACGGTTCGATTATGCATGCTTATGTCTGTTTGTGCCGATTGTGCAGACCAGGAAAAATGTTTGATGATAATTCTATTGCTCCTCGACCCTAGGGTGAATCTTTTTTGCTCTGTGTATGTCTCACCAAAATCGTGCGCGAAAATAAACATCCGCTTAGGCTTTGAACTTTTAATCATCTTTTAGCGAAATTGAGTGTACTCTGTATGAATAGTTAGAAGGTTAAACATCTTTTGTTTTTGTGTCACATTTGCTCGTTTATCTTTATAGCTATGTAAATCTATTATTATTATTATTAATGCACTCTTGGACATCTATGCTTGTTGTTTAGGTTGAAGGATGTTTTAATAGATAAATACATGAAGAATGAGTGAAAGGACATTCATAATAGGATGTATGGGACGGAAATGGAAAGCTTATCAAAAGCCCACTTGCACTATGTGTCCAGTGACTGAGTTGTTTTTTAAATGTAAATCTTTATGGTGAGAAATTCAATCAATTATTTCAGTTGTTCGCTATTTGGTTGTTATTTAGTTTAATATTTTGCTGAGCAAATAAAATGAACGCAAAAAAGTGCCAAAAAAGTTATCCAACAGGATGGACAAGGGCTGAGAACTTAAGTTGGTTAATAATATGCGTTCTCTGCTGAAACGAATTTACAAGCGTTGGATGTGGTATGAAAAACTGTTATCCCCTTCAGTTAGTTAATTACTGCTATTAAATGTCTTGGTTATTTTTTCCAAATGTATGTTAACCAGTCTTTTTTTTAAATGCTTCATGTAAGTAATGGCTTTCGCGGTGTTTTTGCTGTTAGCGGCGGCAATATGCCATACGGGAACAAACCAACAGTAGTGGATACAATTACCAACATGTGGCCTCAAAATAATGCTAATAGTTATAATAGGACTTCTCTTTTCTCTCTATCACGTTACATGAATGCCTTTCAATTTCTCTGTTTTTTTCCTTTAGTTAACTTTTTTGCCAACGCTCTCATTGTGTATTCAGTTATTGGTGACATTATTGCAGTAAATGAAAACATCAACATCACATGTGCGGTCATCATATCGCAAATCATGTGTTTCGTGTTTCTAAAAAATTTATGCAAGAAAATTCCGGTCAGCAATTGGTAAGTGGTTAACCAATTGCTCGTCTCTCTGTCGTTATTCCTGGCTAACGATTTTTTACCATCGCCAATATGCTGAGTGGTTAGTTGGTCTTATAAAATCCATCCGGTTTGTAGTGTAAATACTATTACTGTAAATGGGTGTTGCTAGCTCATTTAAATTATTATTATCATTATCGTCACCAGATGAGAGCAACATTTTCATGGAATGATTTTTTAATGATAAAATACAAAGCGAAGAAAAGGTTGATATTGTGACGATTGAATAGGTCTGGCGGTTGCGTTCGCATCAATGAAACAATTACTTCCCACACGCCCACTTGCAAATGAATTCTAATTAGTTTTCTTTTTTTTCGTATTTTCAAACAAAGACGCCCTAGATGCCTTGAATATTTGACCGAACATGGGCATGGCTGATTACATACGTTTCTTTATTCTTCTTAGAGCATATTACACAAACGCATTAATAGAGTACACAAGTTTGTGAAGCAAAATTAAATTCGGGACAGCGGAAGAAGAGCAGTTCTAATAGAACACTTCCGATTATTATTTGTTTTTCAAATAACAAACAGTGACTGGCAATATCTGCCAATGGGGCTACTAATTTCCGCCTAAGTCTTTCTCACGCATGCAAAAGGGGAAGAGAATGATATGCGCGCACCGTTTGGACGGCGAATGTGAAAGTATTCTTAATACTACAGGTTCTTAACACTACGAAAGGTGAATGAAAATAGAAGCTAGACGATAGGATGGATTATCGTATGTATATTTTCTCTCAGTTGAAAAGACAATATTTTTTTATGGGAAAAATAATTTCTTCCGTGTAAGTTTCTCTTAGCCGTATGGATAATATTCTGACGTAAAAGGAACCCTTGTAAGATTTGGTTGATGATATTGTTATCTTTATTATGAAATAGAACAAGCGGTTATTATCCACTTACCTTAAAACATTATAGATAAGTTCATGGTTTACAACTTGAATTAAAGCAAGAAAAGCGAAAATTAAAATTGTTGACTTAAAGTTATTATCGTGCCGCTCTCTAAGTGCAGTAATAACAATTTCAACTTAATGTCTTGAAATGTTTTTAACACATGAAACCTAGTCGTTGGCGTCGCAATTGTTGCTACTAACTTTGGCTGCCGTTTTCTGGCTTGTTGATTATACAAACAAATAACTAGACTATTGCAGTTCAGTCATGCATGCTCACATAAAGTGTCCCTCACACCATGCCACTCTATAACTTTGCTCAAGTACTTGTGCTTCAAAAAGAGACTAAGGAGTAAAACTAAGCTCGCTTCAAAGCGAATCTCAAATACCCATCACCTTAAATATTATTGCAATAAGTGCAGTTAACTGTCAGTTACTAGACCCAACGAAGCTATTTTTATCCCGAAATCGCGTCAGCAAAATTTCATGTCTCAACTTTAAGTCGCTGAAGATTTCTGTATGTCTTTCTGATTATTTAAATTTCTTCGCTTTTAAGCAGAATGAAGATCGCCGACGAACATGATTCTTATGCTCATTTAATGTCTTATTGCGCTCTGTGAAGTATTTAAAACATTTTTTTCGAGTGTTGTAAAGGCAACAATGAAACGAGTATATCATCCTCGTCTGTTGGTGGTTACAAAAATTATTGTATAATAATAACTTTTCTACTTTCTTTCTTACATGTTTGTGTATGCGAACACAAAACCACACTCTCGCATGTATGTCTGTTAAACGTAAAATGATTAAATGCAAACCAATGTATTCTAACAGCAGGACACTGGCAAAAACGATAATGTAATATAGAGTAAAGTAAACAAAGTGGAATAGTTTGTAGCACAACGGGTGAGTACAAGGAGTGTAGATTTCATTGAAAGTACCCCCATAGCACACATTTATACATGCACATATATAGGCAATATTTGTATTGGGAAGTGTTTGATTTTTTTTTTGTTTTTATTTTGAGTCACAACTCATAAGGTAGGGAATTGTAGTACCGTGCGAACGGTACCACTTTATATGTTGTGAAATATTCATGCATCAGTTATGCGCACAAACTGTTAATATATGTATTCATAGACTCGTTACCCCTATGATTTATTTGTGCTTAGAAAGATTGTAAGAGTAAACATGTTAGCAAATCCTTAGACACTCGGCTTCTGTTCGAAACGTAAGTCGTGGAAACAGGAAATATTGAAACTCTTTAATAAAAAATTTTTTAAATTAAAAAGTAATTTTTCTTTTAGTTTTTCAGGCGCAGTTTTGCTCCAATCTAATCGCTTGATTAAATTTGTCTTGTTACTTAGCACTCAACTTAAAGGTTGTAGGGAAGAGGCTTTTGTAGTGTTGCAAGCGTAATCATTGTTAAGATCATAAATTCTTTTCATTCATTAAATTATTGAACTTAAAGTTTTTTCGATCGCGCAATATTTATTTAAGGTGTGGAGCTAACAGAAAATTCATTCGAGGAGGAAGGTACTTTCCTTTCTTATTTCATATATATGCACATAAAAATGAATTTCGAATGAGTGACCGAGCAGGCGAGGAATTTCGACCAACAATTCTCTGTTGATAATTTAATTATAATAATAGTAATAATAATAATAATAGTGATAGATGATGTTTGATTACAATTCCGAGTCAAAGTGGCTCTGTTCATCCAAAGGGCCGTGTAACTATATAAATGCGCACGTTGAGCTGAAATAAGGCGTCCAATTCATGTCCACAAAGCAAACCTAAAAATGGGTTGATCCTCTTCCGCTCCCAAGCCCGGAGAAAGAAATTAAAGTTCCCATTTATAGGAAAGATACTCACTTACCTAGACACTAATATTTTATGTAATCACCTAAATAATACGTGGGAGAAGAAAGAGGTCCAATTGATCAATAAAAATGCTTGCAATTAACTTTTTCCATGAGGTCCGAGAGATTGGGTATGAAAGTTTCAGTAGGTGGCCAACTTAACTTTCTTCTTTCTCAACAAATTCGGATAGGAATACAAATCGTCCGGACAAAGACAAATAACTCAAATAAAGTGACTTAACAAGCATCTAATTAATTACAAGTTTACTAACTTTAAGTAAAGCAAACTGAAGTAATTGAACGGTGAAGAACAAAAATCCTTTACAACTTTAAATGACCCAATTTAAGGTTGAAGTTATTTTTTTAACTGCAGTTGAGTTTTCGAAATATGAACAAAAGCGAACTGGCTTAGAAGGTGCACACATATAAGAACGTGAGAAATGCGCCCTAAAACCAAAAGGGCATTTGTTTGCGAGTTTTCATAAAACTCTGGGGAGATATTTATTCAATTTCTTTTGTGTTAAGAATGCAAAAAAGAAAAGAAAGACCTTTTGATTCAAAAGACTTTAAAAAAATGGAAAATGTAAAAAGCGTTCATGGTGCATTAACCGCACCTGCTTTAAAATGGCGCTTAAACGCGTTTATATAAAAAGTTTACTTTAACAAATTTGCATAAAATCGAACGATGATGTGTTTTTAATTTTCTCATTCCGGGAAAAACAAAGCCGTGCGTGCATCTTCACAGAAGAGCCATGCGCATAAACATATGAACAGAAAATATATAAATAGTTATTGAAAAAACGCTTATCAAATACTTATCCATGAATATTGTTTAACTGTGTAGCAAGCATCAGGATAGCTCAAGTGACAAGAATCTTGAAGATCCCTATGAACTTTGCTTAAGTAGTAAACGTTAAAGATTCACTTGTTTTTTTTATTCCCAGTTACTCCTTCCTTTTGCTCGTTATATAAATTCTTTAAAGCGTTAGTATTTAAAATTTCGTAGATAAGCGGATGCGGATCGATCTTACAAGTCATAAAGGCGGAATAGACTCGGCAAAAACTGTCACCGATCCATTTTTTCCAATGCGGCACAACAACAACACTACATTTACTGCCGCATTTCTTATTTACAAGTAGACAAAATTCGACACAGCCATTGCCGAAAAAAGAAAGCCATAACAACAGTACAATCAATATATAACATAACATCTTTTGACATCTTTTATTCAACAAGGGCTTGCTTCTCAAGAAAATAATGTCAATCAATTTTTGTTGACGATTTGGCCAATCACGAAAATGACAAGAAAGGGAAGAAGATGGGTCCGTGCCCCTACATATTAAGACAATGGGTGTCACAAATGGGTCCCAAGACGAGAAGAGTTTTCCTGGCTACTCTAACTTAAAAATTGACTTCAATTTTGTTTTCGTAATCGAAGAGGTTTCCGGGTCTCAATGCAATTTTACGCATATAGCGAAGTATAGGTGGTTCAGGTAAAAAACAATTCGGACCAAACCAAGGTCACTTCCTTTCTTGTTCAAATGTAAAAATTTATTTTAGAATTATTTCAAATCTTTTGCAAAACACAATACACTCATGGATGTTATCTTATACGCAAAATTCTCTATTAATTTATTTATTTATTTTTTAATATTTATTACATAGTCAGCCTTGCCGCAATTGCCACAGTTCAACAATGAATTATTCTCTGGTGGTTTTAGTTTTGTATTAAAGAAATTTATGTTGTGTGCAGAAAAGCATTAGATTCTCGTTTAAGTTTTTAGCCTAATTTAGGAAATTTTCGATGAAACAAAAGTTGGTGATAATTTTTTTGGTTTCCATTGGTTAACCGCAGTTGTTTTTTGCTTCCGCTTGGGTTGAGTTTGATAACTTGTTTTGACACTATTCAAATTTATATTTTCATTGTGTGCACCCAAGAAACAGATACACAACAATTCAGAGGAAAGAAATAATATATATATATATATATATATATATATATATATATATATACATATACATATATTATACAAGTTGGGAACAATGGAAACAAGTGAAAAAATGGTTCAAATTTAATTAAATATTTATAGAAAAGTGCAACTTCCATTGTTTTTGAACGGGAAGAGAGGAGCTTTTGGTTCGTAGCAAGTATTTATAATCTTCCATATGAAAGAGAAATATTTGTGTGCCTTGCATTTAGTTCGCTGAGTAACTAAACTCAAGTAGAACAGAATTTTGCATAAAGAATTTTCCATAAGTGAGGATTTGCTTTTCGACTTTTTTTTTTGCCTGAAAATTTAATATATATTCTGGAATGACTTTTCATAAGAATTTTTTCGTATCAGAGGAGGGCATTGCGATATTTGGAACACGTACACACATATGTCTATCTATGAGTCCGAAGACAAAAGGATGCAAAGTCTGTATATCCAAAATGCTGGGTGCCAAGAAATAATTGATTACCTTTTCCATAACAATATTCTTAATAAACTTTATGCATGAAATGGATGAAAAAAAGATAAACTTTTTTTTTTTAAATCCAAGAAGTGGCGAAGATTAGCCCTATGTAACTTGGAGCTCTTACAAAAAACCATTCCCATTTCCATTTCTTACAAGGGAATACCGTTCAAGCTTTTATTGAATCAGAATAATAACGTTTTATCTTTTCTCGCAACAAACACTAGATCTCGTTAGGCGTCTGCAAAGTTCCTTCCTAAATAACGTATATGAAATGGTTGTTAGTCCGAGTTGGAGCATTGTTCGCGTAATTGAATGAATGATCAAAAATAAGGATTAAATGTCGCCCTTTTGTCCTCTTTCTTTCTGGCAAGAAAAACCTATTTGTTTATTAGCAGGCAGGTTATTACCAACTAAGGGAATCGTAAGAATTCTATTATCCTCTGCCCTTCAATCCATAAAATAATGGAACATATCAAGTAAGTTCCCGTTGATCTCGGGTTAAGGTAATGTACAACAAACGAGCAAAAAACAAACAAAAATTATACGTGTAATACGATATATGTATGAAATGTTTAAATAAATAAATAAACAAAGAAGGAGAAAAAATGATACGTGACACATAATATATGTACGATATGTCTAAAGTAGTGTCAAATCCGGGTTATCCAAATAAGTGTATATTTGAAAATTTGCATTAAATCAAATAGAAACGTTCAGGAAAAAGCAATCAGCATAAATGTGTTTACGGAATTGAAATGAAAACTGCAAGTATTGTATAATTTAGACAACAGCATTAAAAAAGTATTGAAAATTTATTCCAATACTTTTTGACATCTTTTTATGTTTTTGTTTTTCTTTTGTAGAGGAGAAAAGGAAATCCTTTTCATGTTTTTATTTTTCTCTCCTTTGTGTACCGAAAAAAATTTATATACATTAACAAATATTATATATACGTGCGGGTGCGAGTGTGAGTAATATTTGAATATATTGCATGCGCAACGTTTACTGACAGTTTCGATAATTTACAAATGCTTTTTCCTTTTTATGTATGTGTCTGCAGAGTGTTGTGAAGGACTGACTCAATGCATTGCAAATGCATTATTGTTATTGATATTGAATCGTTTGTGTTAGTGACAGAGAGAGAGAGCGTTCGCTGTCATTGATGCCATTGATGTGGTGTTTGTGCAGCATAGCACAGCTGCAACGATTACGATGATGTTTAGTGATGATATTGATGAGTTTTGTAAATTTTATGAGATTACGTTTTGAATTTGTCGATATAGTGAACGGGTATGTATAAGGACTTAATAACGCAATAAGCATTTAAGGGAAAAAAGAATTATTATTATATACATACATACATACATATGTGTTAAAAAGATATGATGATTACTATGTTATACATACATGCGAGCATTACTTTATGCATACGTTTATCAATCAAATTGTTCGTAACAGCTGTGACAGCTACAGTTGTACGTGTTTGCGCAATCCTTTCCTTTTCTTTATTATTTACTATTAAAAAGTATGTAAAAAAAGTCATAACAAAATTTTTGTAAAAATTCTGCTTCTTTTTGCTTATCGGCGTTTGATGACAATACGCAACCATTACTAAGAAACAAAAGACAAAAACTATATAAGAGATGATGTGAAAAAGAAATCTTACAATCTCCGTAGCATACGTGCATACAAAAAAATTTAATATTGAGAAAATTCCTTTTACGGTTTATCGCTTTTTTTTTCGTATTCTTTTCGAGAACAGCTCAATTTTTTGGCAATATTCCAGCTAACTAAGTGCAGCAAATGTCTTTATCGTTCTGGTAACCGCAGATTCAGTTGTAATAGTGGTAAGGGTAGGGCAGACTTTCCCATCGGAGCTCCCGTTCAACTATTTCCTTAGGAAAATGGGGCGCGCAAGTTTTATTTTTGTAAATGTTGCTGTGTGTGTGTATTTGCGTGTGCGATTGTATTTATTCAAATATAAAATAAACCCTTATCCTTTATAAAACGCGATCTGCAGTTCGTGGTTCGCTTTTGGTTCATTTTCATTTTTTCATTTTTCTTGCTTGGTTACCCAGCGTTACTTGATTCAGCTAAAGAATGGGTTATTGCCTGCTTGTGCATAGCAGATTTAATAAATGCAAATATATGAAAATTTTTCTTTCCGTATTTATTTTAAGCGTATTTGCGTGCGGTTAACAGTTTTATTTTTTTTATTTTCTTCATTTTTTTTTCGCTTTACTTCTTTTAAGTAGATTTCTGGTGTTGATGTTTTTGTGTATTTATTTTGCATTATTTTTCGGATATTGTAAGTATGTACGCGTAAAATATCGACTTAATTTCCGGCATTGAATCAATACAGATTTACGGAAAAGAATCCGAATACGAAACTGTTTTACATAAGAAAATTCAAAGATTTCGGAAATCTTAAGAAATTCTAAGACGCAACACAATGAAAGGCGAAGATTGAAAAATAAGTGGCAATCAGACGTTCACTTTAAGTAACGAAACTTATTATATAATCGGCTTGTGCATCCAAAGCCCGTCAGGAGTGATTTTATTTGTGAAAGGCGAATCAATTTATTGACACAATTTTCTTATGCATGCTCCCGTCTCCTTCAGGTATTTAAAAAAGGTTTTTAAAAAAAAAGTTGTGGGATTTATTCAAAATATTAATTTAAAAAAGTGGTCACGATGCCCGCCTATAATATCTATTAAAGTGGACAACAATTTGTGTGTTTCCACTGAAGAATTCTACGATGAAGCATCAACTCTAATCAGAAGACTATCGTTTGAGAATTGAGAGACACTAGATATGTGACGAGCTCGAAAAATATAGTTGTGAGGAAAACGCATTTAAAATTTTAAGGAATCGATAATCGTATTTTTATATCCAACAGCCACAAATACGAGGATGTTAAACTTTGTTGGTCGCTACGTAACTCACGAAAGCAGGAAGGGATTGTCTTTTCCCACAAATCTGCGATAAAACTTAATAATCATATGATTGGAAAAATTTTCAACATTCGATTCGATCGATTACGATCTAAAGCTTGGTACAAATATTTTGCAGGGTCTCCAGTGGAACGTTTACATTACGCTACTTTGTTTTAATGTAGTTTATAAACGTCGGTGCAAGTCAGATCAATGCGAATAGAACGAGTTGACATGACAAATGATTTTATAGATGATGTCTTTAACAGCTTACGAAGCGTAGTAAAAAAAGGCCCTCTTTAGGGCGACGGGCATTTGCGATTCCAAGGAATTAAAAACCAGCACCTCCTACGGCGCGCTTGAAATATTGTAATAAATAGACACTAATAGAAGAAGAAGAATAAAAAATGTCATTTCCCGGCATTAAGAAGTTCGTAGGTAGAGTTCGGCATTGCATCAATAAATGCCATCAAATTGGCAAAGTATATGGCAGGTACTTCTCTACCTTCAAGTTGAGAACTTTTTATTAGCTAAAAATTTCTATATTTATTTACGTGCTACTTATTCAAATGGTTCTTAAAAAGGGCAAGAAGATGATTATCGAAGTGTTTATTGTATCGCTTTTTCCATGAAAAGGTGTTTGTATTGCGGTCACTAAAATATCATAGTTTGTCGAAAATTTTGCTTGTGAAATATTTATGACGAAAACACATCAAAATTGTTGTTTTCCTTTCATTTCTTTTGGCTGTTGTATGTGTAACCACATTTATTTTAAAACTTGATATCGTACTAAAACCAGTTTCTCTCTATTTCGCTACGGTTATTCAGAGCTTTGCCCTGATCGATGCTTCAGAGCGTCTCTGGTGGGTACTTCGCGTAGCACAATCGGAATTATAATTCTTGTGCAGCCTGTCTGGCCACGCATTTCGGCCCGTTTGTGTGCAAAGGGAACGAAACATTTCCGATAATCATTTTATGTTGGTTAGAATTTTTAAAAATCTTCCTTTTCCTACAATGCACATCGTTGGGAATACTGATTAAATGAAAAACTTAGATCCGTTTGGGATGAAGTGAAAACATTAAAATAGGACAGCATGACTCTTTAGGAAAATTGGGTGTGCTTGAATTTAGTTTTATGGATTTTAAAGATTCTAAAAGCGAGCGACGGTCGCACCGAAGCACTTGCGGAGGGGCCGGACGAGCATTTTTCGACAGTTGATCAACCATATGGGCATTCAATAAGGTTGACTGCCTATTACTGCATATTAAAAAGTGAATAGCAAAATTTTTAGACACCCTATCGTCCAGAGTTTGTTATATAAATTTAAAGCATCCAACACAAGTGTCTTCTTGAGTTTTGCGAAGAAAAATTAAAAGAAAAAAGCTCTTGAAGTGAATAAAACCCTTAAAGAATATCATTTTGTTGAAATGTATTTAAGGCCTACGCAAACACTAAGGAGGGACAGCCAACATTTGCATTTCGCTCTTTTCTTTTCTTTTCTTATGCAATCTTAAATAGCAATGACAAGTGAAATTTTGGTAGATTTAATAGTTTGCAAGAACTTTGATTTAAATTTTATAGATTTTTGGTATCTTGTTCCAGTTGATTTTCCTTTCTTCCTAAGCGTACATTTTTAATGATCGTATGCGTTTGCTGGCAAGAGTAGCACACGAATGTTCCTTAACTTATTTTATAATTCAATTGTTAAAGTTTTGCTTTTTATTTTCGTTTGGTAAAATTTTTTCGAAAAATTTTTGAAAGCACTTTTTATGGAAGAGTTGCATATTTCATCTAAAGTTTTCCCTTATATTGAAAATGTATTGTGTGTGAATGTTTATGCGAACAATTTTGCATAGTTATTACGTTTTTATGTAGACAGAGGACTGACTCGGTGTTTCGTATACGCTTATGCTTGCATAAGTATTTCAGTACATACCACCGTTACACTGGTAGGATAACCTTCAATTGTGTTTTATACTTCCTGTGTTACTTGCACTTCCGTTTCTATACAGAGCCACCTCCCTGCCTACATTCGAGCCAGTAGGGGTATCATCATCTTCATCATCGCAATCATCATTATGATAACGGCACAGTTCAGCCGCCCTTTTGCACTGGCTGCTTCAATAGATAATGTCATATGCCAGCCAAAAAAAAAAAAAAAAAAACCGAAATGGCTGCTGGTTGAGAAACTATAACAGCCTCTATAGTCGCAGTTGTTTTTATTGCTCTCATTGTTGTTGAGAATCTCTGTCTTTGGAAATTTAATTTTTTCTTTTTATTTTTCCTTTTTTTTTTGCAACATTAGTTACCGTTCTGCTGGCTTGTTGCCAAAAACTTTCTACACACGAAGGTTCTGATATATTATGTAAGGATAGAAAGGGAAAGATGCCAGTGTGTTCTATATACCTAAGAGCATATGCATGGAGCATTAGTAGGACTACTACCACTGTGAAACACTTACCTATACCAATATTTTTTTCATCTCATTGTATTTTTCTAACACAATGATTTCGTTTTTCTTTCCTTTTTTTATTTCACTATATTTTCATGTTGGCCTAAATTCGTTTTTTTTTTTTTTTGTGTCTCTGTTTTCGCTTCATCCTCCTCCACGTAGATTTTCCATTCCAGTTATGTAATTTAAGGGAAGTTTGTATAGAGGTCTTTGCCAAAGATAAAACATCGAAATCTATTTTTAGTTTTGCACTTTAATAAGATTTTTTTCTTTCATTGCTCTACATAATGCATAGTCAGCATTGATTATTCAAATTTAATGTTTAATCTGCAAGTTTCAAAATTTCTGCTGCATAATTCAAGTATAATCTTATGGAAACTCAACAAAACGACAATAATTTATTCCTCTTAGGGCGGATACATGATATATATATCGCTTAGCATTAAATTTTTATCATACTTCGCAAATGCAATTTTTTTCGAAAGTAAATCATTGTAGTTTAAGATCAACGCCTAGTCGCGTAACGCATAATCACTTTCCTATCGAAATACTCTTTTGAGTGGCTACGTCGTCCAAAATATTTACATTCACTCGTTTTAGTGGGATGAGCTGAAGAAGGAAGCGGATACCTTTCGGTGAGACGTAGTCCAAAAGAATTTACTGTAAAATGGTATTTTTTAGGAGGAATGAGTTCGTTCTAATTTTAAGAACCATTTCTCAATTCCAGGTTTTAACGACAAATCTCTCAAGACACGAATGCTCTGCGACATTATGTCCGAATGTGGGACTGTCACATCACGGCTATCACTCGGAAAGAAGAAGAACGATTTGATTAGAGCAATTTTTCGAGCTTTCATACCGCCATGAATCGTTTTCCTTGCCCGACAAACGCCCACGACTGTCTTTAAAGCTAGAATATCAATGAATGAGATTCTTTAAAGTCTCATACACTTGCAATATCTTCTTTCTTTACTTTTTCCTTGATTTTGAGACGTAGTAATTGAGAAGCAATAGTAACGAGCAAAATGTGAATATAGATGCGATTTATGGCGAACATAATACCTCTTGTGGTAGGGCTTCTCGTTTTGCTTTTCCTGTATATTTTAACTGATGAAATTTTCTCTGCAATTTTCTGTTATGTAAGTTTTATGCATTGAATCTGATGGCTTAGTCTTATTTACGAATGTAAAAAAAAAAAAAATGGTTTCCGTTTTTTTCAAGCTCATCTCATTTCTTATAGCCTTAATTTGAAGCATTCGAAAAATCCAATTAATCGAGCATTTTCTTTTCCAACATTTTATTATTCTTGAAAAAATTCGAAAGCTAACTGAAGTAGCGGCATGCTGTTAGAGTAATCGAGAATTCACTTGCTACACTATTCCATATTTTATCTCTCGCATATTAAGTTAAACGTAAATATTTTGTACATTTTGAGGTGAATGAATTCAGATATTGAAGGTAAAATTGTTTCTAATCAATATTGTATACAAATTGTGCTGCCGTAAGTGGGCATAAGGGCAGTTCTTAGCAAGGAGAACAAAGCATTTCTATCATTTGGTTTGCTTATAGCAATATTTCTGTAAGAAATTCTATCCTCCTCTTCTTACACAGGACAAACACAGACCTTCCAGGTCAGGTATATTTTTGAGTGAAATTTATTAAACATACTGCCATCCATAGCTAGCTATTCGTTGAGATTCTAAGTACACTCCAGTGATACGAGCCTAGATTAAGAGATATTAGGATGAACTTCGATATTAGATGACTTTGTCATCTTCAAAGTAATCTTCAAATAATAGTGCTTGTTAACAGTTTGGGCCGGCGGAAGGAGTTCGCAGTGCACAACACCACGATACTCGAAGACAATTGTGGACATTATCATAATCATGTTAATGATATAACATTTGACGTAGGTGTCTGTCATAGTGCCAGCAATTTAGAAGAAAAATATTACTGATATTCGATGTATCCGCACTACTTAATGTGAATATCAGTCTCAAGTTTTGATCCCAGTTTTACGCAAATCAATATCAAATTCATTTTTATATACATTTTCTTATTTAAAGATTCCTTTAACTCTTGACATCAGACATTGCTTTGTTTGTGAATGAAGTGAAAAATCTTACATTACAATCAATCGGTAGTAGTTTTTCATTAAGTTCCCCGCAAATAATAATTAAAACATCAATAAGGAAGTTTTCAAGGGGAGAGAGAAGAGAAATTCATTTATGTCATAAATAGTTGAAAAGAGAAAATAGAAAATAGTAAATGAAAATTGTAAGGAATCATTTCTGTGAATGAAAGGCTTCAGAGTGAATAAAGAAAGCAAGTGCAACTACAGCATTAAAAAGAAAACAGAATCGATCAGACATATACACATACACATACATAAAACAGCATTACGAGTCGAAAGTTATGAAAATCAAAAGATGTTTTTACTGAAAGCAAATCAAAAAGAGGCCAATTTTTTTATTTGCTATGTATGTACAACATTAAAAAGTGTGTTTATACAAAATTTGAATGTATAAATAATAGTTATATGTAATGAAAAGACATTCGCAGTAAGCTGTAGTACAAACTCATTCAGGGTCGACTCTGCGAAATGGAAAGAAACGATCCAATGCAGAGGATGAAAAGTATTGAAAAAATTAATAAGGAAGGTTTTTTCATTTTTCCCTTTTTTTTCGTTTTCTTTTTCTTTTTTGTCTTTTTATTTTTGTATTTACTGGTGCGAAACATTATATTACATAAAATTTTCTTTAAAAAGCAAGTCAGAGACAAAGAATGATGACTGTATATAATGTTCAAAATCATCCATCATCATCTTTGAAATGGATGAAATGCTCTATAATATTGTTAATGTGTGCTCCAAAAAGTTTCTGCAGCAGTTCTCGAAGACTTGGTAGTAAATATGAGTTTAGGAAAAGCTATAAATCATCATAAGGTTAAACGAAATTGTAAGCAATGCGTAACAAGTGCGATTTTTTTCAAATCGAACCTAACTATTCTTAATACCATTCATATTGAACAGTAGATCAAATACTTTAAAATAGTATTTAAACAGTTAGTAACAGCATAATAATAATTGAGTTCAATTATTTAGTTGCAATATGTGCAGTAGCGCGACGACTCTTCTGGGGACTCATTGGGTAAATGAACATATAAGTGCTGGCTTTGGACACCCTTTATCACAACTAGGTGAAGAAATTTCAAATCCCATAGTTTGTCATGAATATTTGTTAAGAAAAACAATTCTGTGGATACTACAGAAAGATCATGATTTTCCTCACTCTGCTAAATTTCCTGTCCATATTAACTCTCTCTCTCTCTCTCTCTCCTAGGAAGTTCATAAGGATTGCTGGGTTGTAGTCATTTAGTTGTACTTAATCAGTTATCTCAGCAACTACGGGCATTTCTTTATATTGATATTTAAAAGATAAATAAGCGAAAACGTAAAACCTCATCGTCTTATTGTAGTCACAAAATCTACCGTTAAATAAGCTTTTTACATTTTTAAGTAAGCATACGCAAGAGTATACCAAATGAACAAGAAAAATAGAATAGAATTCAGTTCATAACCTATAACCGGGTATGAAAAATTCAAGCATAGTGACATGGTGAAACATAGTTAACACGCCTACGTGTTTGTCTGCTTTTCTGTACGAAGGTTGGTTTTTACGAAGTGGTATTATATTATTATAGAACCATTAAGAATTCGACGCTTAGAGATAAAGTTGACGTTATTTTCGGCGATAATGCTACAAATTTTGTTCCTTTTTTTATTTTTATTATTTTTATTAGTAATATAATGTTTGTGTGGCTGCGGGGCTAGATTGCTAGCTTTTTTATCTTTATAAAAATCCATACAGACTATTAACACATGACATGAAAAGAAACTATATATGTGTACATATTTATCATAATCTAACGGTAAAAAGGTGTGTATGCTTTTGTACTTAATAGCATACCTTATGGCATTGTATTATGGGTGCTTTATAGGGTATACTTTTCAGCTTAAGTTTTGTTTACCTTTTAGCTTTCGACTATCGAAAAATGTGTTTACTGTTGAGATGATGGAAAACATAATGACGTTGTCAGTTTTATGGGATGGTACCTTTTCAACTTTTCTTATTTTTTCTGCAAAATTCAATAGGTGTTTGACGTAGACTTTTTCTGTAAGAAGAAAAATGAGATCATTTAAATGGAAAGGATTTTAAACGAAAAATGAATAAATTTCATGAAGAATACTCTATATTAAGAGCATAAATTTAACTGCACGACGCAAATAAAGTAACAAAATACGAATTGTTTACACGTCTTCTCTTTCTTCTTGAAAGAAAAATGAAAATGAGGACAACTTTTCCTTTTTAAAATACTCTTTTGCAGCTTTATAAATTTAAACAAAGGGAAGTTGTCAGGAGTGTGGTCAGAAGACAGCGTTATCGACCAGTTGTCCATAGAGTGTCTTAAAAAATACAAATTTTCAGATAATTTAGATCAATTCTTATTATAATCGTATCATAACTCATAACCCTCGTTCTGTTTAAACACTTAAGAACACACTATATAAGAGGTTCTTTAATGTCTGTGTATGAAGACTGACCTACACCTTTACCTCTGTTCATTCTATATATATCGCATTGCGTAGACGTATAGACGTGTTCTTCCCAAATGTAAGAATTCTTTCCTTTTTCTAATCTTTTGACGATTTTTGATGTCAATCATTTTTTAGAAAATATCATCTCTCATCCCCACACTTCGATAGGTTTATGTTTCAAATCGATGATAACAAGTTTGCAATTAAATTCGATCCTGTAGTCGAACTGATCGTAAATGAAAGTCAAAAGAGAGAATAGCATTCTCCGAAAACATTCAAATGGTCCTAAATACGAAAATGTTTATCCTCATTTATATTATAAATGTAAACTGCACTACCCGGCAACATTTTCGCTGAAGGCTAATTCAAATTAGAATAACTATTGGAACTATTGGTCAGAAGAAATGAATATATGATATAAGAATAGTGCTACCTATCTCAAGTGGCAGGAAAGCCAAAGCTGTGCATCCTTAACAATTTAAACTTTTTATTGTAGTAAATTTCAGGAAACATCAATAAAAACTGACTTCGCTAAGAGTTCGCTTATCCCTCATCATTTCCAGTTTCTGTAAATAGTTATCGTAAGGTGTGCATTTATGCGAAACCATTTAATAGTGCAATTGAACTGATTTTCTCGCTTTCGTCCTTACACTATAAGCCAAGGCAATTATTAATGTATTCAGTAGTAAAGTTGTTCTCCCCTAAAGCAGTAGTTTCCCTAACGACTCTTGGTTGCGGCTTCTCGTGTAGTAATGTTTAAATCGCGATAACGATGATTAATTATTGTAATAATAGTTGTTGCTGTCGTTAATTGAAATGTGCGGCTTAAATGCAGCCACCACATGAATTACGTTGTGCCTTCTTATTTGCGCGCTTAAGATTAAAAGAGAGAAAAATACCGAAAATGAATTATTTTTGTTTCTTTAATTTATTACCAAAGCCAGCTGCGAAACACATTTCAGAAAGTTGTGCTGTTATGCTTATCTTCGTGTTTAGATTGATTTACGTAGAACATTTTTTGAAGGCTTGACTTACGTTTTTAGGCATCATGTGTTGTTCTAGCGATGAATAAACGATATCGTTAAAAATAGAAAATATTAAGAAAAAGAAAACAAAAACCCTAAATATATAGGAATTATCTAAGGGCGGTAGGTATGAGTACTTTTAGGAACTAACTCGCGTGTGGCGTGTTATGGCGCACTTATGTTATATTATTTATTAAATTTTATACGCCTTTAAAACGAGAAAAAAAAAAATTTTGGTCCGTAGGGTACCTCGGAGGAACCGAATAGGTAAGAGTCCAGGTTTCAGGTTTGCGGGTTTAAACCCCTGCGTGGTAGAGTTGACTTTGGTCGCGGCTACAATGAGTGCTCAGTCGGTAAAGGCGTAACATTCATCGATTGGCATGGGATTTTGCTTCCAGATTGCCTTCTCGTTCACAAGTATAAACTTTAAAAAAGTGGAACTAAGACTCTTTTGGCTTGAGATTGATCTTAAAAAGCATTCTCGCATTTATGTCCAACCTTGTTACTCACACAAGCATATCTGCTTACTACCACGTAGTGGTGCATAAATATTTGTTTTGCATGTGAGGGCACCGACAATTAATGATGCAACATGGTATGACAGTATGTGACTGTTTTATGTCTTGTCTTCTCGTTGTCATCCAATATTTACAAATATTTAAAACATCTTTTGTTTTTTTTTTGTTGATGCATGCTTCGTTTTTGCTTAATGGCTCAAGGATGTTTTCGTTTCTGTTCTAAATTAGTGACAGTTGCTTTTTATTAACATTAACAATAAATTAAAAAAAAATCCAGAGAGAAAAGGAACAAGGGCATTTATGAGAAATTGTAGCGCAGAATTTCTCTTTTTTTTTAAATATCCAATATTTTGTATGTTCTCGTAGTCATTAGCTTTTTTTATGGCCAAGTTGGGAATGCGAGTTTTTCGCAACATCAGAAGATAATTTCAATGCTCAGAGATCAGATCTTGGTGTCTTTTCGTATTACCCAAGTCGAATCGTATCATTTATCGAATATTATAAAAATTTTTATGAAAATTTATAAAAAGAAAGTTGCGGAATCATTTAACATTCCAACTTCTCACTTAGTTTGGCTTCGAGTGTGATTTCACTTCACTTCGCGTAGAGTTCCGAAGCGAAGCTGGCACAAGGCGAGCATGGTGTGATGCATATGGACGGACGCAGGCGCACTTATTTCGATAATTTGCAAAACTTTATATTTGTTAGGATGTAAAAATTCTTTGCGGTTTGCCAAGTATACCCGCTTTATATGTTTTTGTCTTTAATTGGATCATTTATTGGGAATTTGTTGTCGCCTCGGTCTTGCTAAAAAATGACTTAGATTCCATAAAACTTTAACTCATATTTAGAACGACTGTCAAAATTTGTTTTATTTAATTTTATAAAATTGTTCAATCTCTGCCAAGTGTCTTTGTCACTACACCTCTCTTTCTTCATTGCAGGATTACAATAGCTTGATGAGAACTTCGGTAAGTCGGATGTAATTATTGGAATATAAATATGTCCATTTCTCCTTGTGATTCTCTTTAAGATGAAGTTATAATCACATCGCAAGACTTTTTCACGATTTAATTTTAAAATAAAATCTCTTGCTCTGTTTTTTAAATACGTTCATCTCAATAATTTAATAGCAAGAAAATGTAATCAAAATGAATGAAACAAACTTTTCTTGTCTGTTACCGTGAACTTACTCAAGAATGGATTATTTCAATGATTTCGGTTTTCCATAGCTCGATTTTTTGTTAGGGCACTGTTCACAAGCTTTTATTCCTTACAATTAAGCAAAATGAAAGGAAGGCGTCCAGCACGTAACTCATAAACGGTTGCCGTTCGCATTCACCGAAATCTCTCGTTCAGCTGTAAATTCCCCATTATGACATTTCTGTATCTTATCGGCAAAGGAACATTATCAAGTGCACAGACAGATAAGGTTTTTCTTTCGTTAGATCATCGAATATGATTAGAGCAAAACATTCTAGAAGGATGCGTTGATCAAAGAAAACAGCCAAACGGGAATTTCTAATTGTCTATTTAAATTAGATTATTGCAAAAAGAAGCCTAATCAGTCTGGATAGGCAAAACGTGAATTATGAATACACGCGGCAGTAGCCAATATCTCTCCCTTCCCTCTATTGAAAGGTTGTTTCTTCGTTTTCTTGCTTATGCTTTTCAGTTTGCTCCTTATACCACTGCATATTTACGATACGTCACGTAATCGCCCTTCAACAGTAGATTATAGATTTTTCGGAAAATTATAATTTTTCGAATCTAATATAGATCCAAAAACAAATCGCAATAACTTGGACACTTGCATCGGAAACATCGTGTTTCCCTCGAAATTGTAGAACTAAACATTTTTTGATAGCTGGGCAATTATTGATTACGAGTCCGTCGCTTATCCTTCGTATTCACTTCACATTTTGTTGGAAATCCTCAAAAACCCAAATAGATATAGGTTTTAACAGACATCTTTCTCCTAAAGAGATCTTCGCAGCCAAAAAAAAAAACAAAAAAAAAATGCAAGCAAAATAGTTGTCTTTTAAAGTAAACCTTTCTATCAATTAATTAAATTAATATTTATATTAAAGAAAACCATGCATTTTGTATCTACGGTAAAAGTTTTCACACCTTTCACAAAAATATTGCGCATAATATACGTTTTTATAGAGAAATGGTGCAAAAAATAAAAATAAAGAAAAAAGAAAAAAGAAACTGTTTTACAACCTCCTTTTGCAGCTATTTAAGGATACTAATTAGTAACAGTGTTCGTTGTCTGTTGTCATGAGTTTGAGGTCGTCGCATTATTTCCGCCAACCATAATGACGACATTTTTGGTTCACTGAACCACACTGAGCACACTGAGTGATTTACGCGTGGTAAAGCAGCGGGCAAAGAAAAAAAAACTTCTGTATATATATATATATATATATATATACGTATATATACGGAGGACGATGAAGAAATGGACGAACGAGAAATGACAATTCTTTTATCTGCTGTTTAAAACGAATTTCTATTACTCAACTTTCGATTAAATTTTGAACACTAGTTTATAGTTTTCGCCGCAAGTTGCCAATTCTTTTTGCTGTGCTCAGATTGCAAAAGAAAGCACGATAATACGCCAGTGGACTTCGTATTAAGAAAAAGAATGAAAGTCATGTTCGACTTTGAATTACTGTTGTTGGTGGATATTCCTCAATTGTAGTGGTGTTATGTGGTGAAAATGGGCATTTTACATACTCATCGTAATACCGTAATTTTTCGCTTGGCTTTTTACCCTCCGTCCTGGAAGCCTGATAAACTTGGGAAAAAGACGAAATATCCGAAACTCTGATGAAAAAATGGACAAATGAGTACCTTTGTGAGGTTACATTCATCAGGTTTTTACAGGCTTCATGCAGTACTTCATGCATGTATCTCTTTCTCGTCTTTCCTGAATGACAAAATTAGTGTGTTTTAGTCGCCAAACCTCCATTTTGTGTTACTACATAATATGATATGCTTTATGTACACTCTAGGCGTTAAAGGTGTTAGAAAACGTCATTAAATTCCCAAGTATAATAAAAAAGTGGGGGAAGTGCAGGTACGCGTCGTCTTGGAGCAACGATTGTTATATATTGTTGTCATTGTTTTTACTCGAAGGAAACCAAGATAAAGTTTATTAACTAACTTTAGCTGACGGGTTATTTGTTAAAAGACCTTTTCGCCATAGTGTGGAGGAAGGCGGAGCTAAAGCTTTGATTTGTAAAATACCTCAGGCTCTTAAAGTGAAATACAAGATACATTTTTTCTTCAAACGCGAAATTGTTACGAACTCCGCAAAGGAATATAAAAACTTGCTCACAAAGCATATCCGCTGTTGGTTGCTAAAATATTTAATAGAATTTCTTTTTAAAATCTCTTATTAAATGTGTTGTGGAAGTGAATGTTGTGATTTTGTGATTTTTTTTTTGTTTTTGTTTCTTTCCAATTTATCTAACTTTAACGTTTTTATAACAACAGTAACATAATTTAATTAATTCTCTGTCAGTAGAGAGCCATTAATTACATTACAATAACGGTAATTAGGGAAAAGCAATTTTTTAGATCTTTTTCGCCTAAGCGTGTTGCCGTTCATTACTTATTCTTACATGCGGGTTAAATTATTAATTTACGCACCTGTTAATTAATTATAAAGATTTATTACAACGACATGTAATTGATTTATAGGGCCTGAAATAAATAAAATATTGCGGTCATATGTTTGAGTTTTCTGGCTTTTTCGAATTCAGATTTCGCCGTAACGCTTACGTATGAGTTATCATTTATTTTCAACTTTAGACCGATCATTTCGCACCCATTTGCCACCAAGTAGGCACTGATGTGGAAATGAAATTTAAGAAAAAATTTCAATTTAAATTTTCTCATTTAAACAATGCTTGCGAGTCACAGCTGAGATTAAAGCGATGCCAAATATATCTGCGTTATGACAAGTGTATTAAGAAAAATGTAAAAAAAAAAGGATTTTTAAAATCAACATTAGATATCTGGGTAGGATTAAAACGAATGAAAGTTCCCCTATGAAAGCAAAACCACGTGCGAACGTGCCAAATATGGCTTTAGTTTAACGTTGACAAGGAAGTTGCAACATCAAGGAAATGGTTATTGGACTGGCTGATTAACGTTTCCAAATCGATTTAAAACTTTACACAAACGCAGTGTTTACATGCGCGATGCGGGAATCGTAACGCGAAATGCTATTTTGCGCCAAATTGAAGCGCTCGCATTTGTTCTATTGCCGCTGGCAGTTGGTGTAAAAATGACAAAATAAATTTTCAATTTGTTGTAGAAAACAAAACTAGTTATTCTTGTATGCATAAATGTTCATAGATGAAAACACAGATAACATCTAAAATAACACTATAGACTACACGCATACTACTACGGCAAGTTTGTAAACACATAGTTTTTAAAATTCATTTATATTCGTTTCTATCGTATATAACGAACCATTTTTTTCATTTTGTTAACAATTTATCAACTGATGGTATAATAACCGCTAGCATTTTCAGCCAAATAAACGAATTTTTAGTTCTCTTTCTCGCTCTCTCTATAAATCTCATTTAGATAACAAAATCAAATAAAATTCTTCGACAAAATGGATTTTTTATAGACCATGATTTGTGTGTGAAAATTTAAAAATAATAACGTTTATTAGACTCTGACGTTTACTTGCTTCACCGGGTATAGTTATCCTTTCAGGCTAAGCTAATGGTTATGGGAATGGGTGTACATGTTGGATGCAGTTCTTCATAATATTTAAATGAAAAAAAGCATTTTCAATCGAGACGGTCCGAATAAACCTAAAATGAATCGTTCATCGCTAATAATAAAAAAGAAAACATTCCTTGCAGTCGTTGTATTTTGATTTGGCGGTAAAGCCGTTTAAGTCTACCGCATATTTCTTAGGCAGAATTTCTCACTTCTTTTTTCTGTTACCCATTAGATACTCGCGATAAAATGTGTACATTTGGCATCCTTAACATTTCTAAAAGGAACTTACTTTCAAAAAAATTTAATTTCCCGCAAGACATTTCTATTGTTATTAAAGTTTCTCGCTGAAGTTGTTCAAAGAAATAAAAATTTTATTTCTCGTTTCTTATTGTTAATAAGTATTTCTTTTTGGGTTTGTTTGCAGTTTTTAAGCGATTTACGCGCAGTGATTATCCTTGAGGTGTTTTTTCATATCTTATTATATTATCGTAATGTGGAAAAGCAATGGAAAAGTTGTGTTATTATGATAAAAGCTCATAACCCAAACAATGATATCCGTTGCGGCGGTGCCCGGTTTCGCTATTTTCTCTCGCATGTCTGCGGATACAAAAGCTCCAAAATATCATCTATGCTAGAAATAAAAGTGTCTTGAATTTTGTGCCAAGTTTTTGTATATCAGAAGTTCGTGAGAAATTATGAAAAAAACGCCCACATATTTTTGTGACCGACGAACAGTTTTGGACACATTCGGACGAAATTTTTCGCTGACATGTTTTTTGTCTCAGGAAGGAACCCTATTGAAAATTACTTGGGATCGGATCAAATGTATATATAATGCCTTAAAATGCAATTTTCAAATTGTCTCAGTAAAAGTCGTTTAGCGATTGTGTTTCGTGTATACTAGATTAATGCAGCCGTTCGAATCGGACGGATCACTTCCTCACATATACTTCCGGAGTCTACCCTGTAAAACATGGACTTGGCGATGATAAAACGGCAAATCTTTGGACCGAAGCCAGTTATTTAAACGATTAGTTCCTCCTTGAAAGTTTGCCAAGTCTAACTAAACCACGCCATGCGAAATCGAGGCCGGAAGGCGCTAGATCATGCGAGCGGATCCAATTTCTACTTTTTGACGGTAGACAATAAAAGTCCGATTTTACGGACTGTTGTTACACTTAATTATCATTAGATTGCGTCTCTTGCATAGTTCTAGCCTTTTTTTGAGCAACTCGCAGTTCAAATTGATCAGGTCTCGTCTGTAGTGATTTCGGTTGACAGTGTAGCCCGGTTGCAGTAGCGCATAGTGTACGATTTCTTCCTGACCCGTTCTGTCGATGTTCATACTTCGCCATGTCAAGCCCACGTTTTTTTCCTTTTGAGATTCTCGAAGATTCTCACTTCGCATCGTCGGTAATAATTCGATGCTGGAAAAAAAACGGTTTCATTTTTCAAGCTCTCTCAGTCAAATCATGTGGAATTCTTTTTTTTTTTTTTGAATTTCTTCCATGGCGTGTAAACGTTTGTGGATATCTTGCCGAGTCGTGTTTAACGCTTTCGCAAGGTGATCTTGTGTTCGCATGCGGTCTTCATCCAACCGCGCTTGCAGAGAGAGGCGTCTCAATGGTTTTTGGACTTACCGGGCGTTTTTTTCCTATGTTTCGAAGCCGTTGGTTCTATAGCGTAGCTTCCCTCCAGCAATCGGCGCGAGGTCAATTTTTTTCCAATTAAAACAGAAAGCAAAGCCACTTGCAAATACTAACTAACTTCTTTCTTGTTAAAGCAAAGCAAAGATAATTTTGTGTTATGATGTTAATCGATGTTCAAGCTAAAAAAAAAAGCTGCAGGCCTGTATGTCCGCTGTCTGCAGATATGTATGTCCAGTCCGTATGCGAAAATTAAACTTATTTAGTTGCGCTTGTAATATAAGCTTAAAGACCTTCGGTGGAATGGTCTCTTTAAATGTTGCAATAAAAAGACAATGAGAGACATTTCTTCGTATTTAAAAAAGCGTTTGTAAAGGGAAAAAACATGAATGTGATGTCAAGAGGAAAAAAGTGATATCAGGGACGACATTTATCATCGTTCTTAATATTTCAACATGCTTTTCTTATTTTCAAGTTTTTTCAGCCTTCTATTTTGATGAAAACAAGTAACGGGACTTGCATGTAGAACAGCTTTTGTTGTCAACACAGAACAAGAAAATGTAACAGCAACAATTGCAAACAGTACAAAGATGTTGCCAGCATTGTTAGCATTAATGACAACGTGCATAAAGTGTGCATGAGTGTTTGGAAGCAAACTCATATACTATGTACGCATATGAGTATTGTAAAGGAATGCATATGAGTTTCTTTGCGTATGGAAAAGTAAAATTCCAGTACGGAATTATTTATATATGCGAGTACATATACAGTTGTGGAAAGTGGAAAACTTTCTGTGTTTTGCGTTATGCCTGCATCTCCTCTTCACGCTGAGGTATTAAAGTAAATGAAATATTTCATAAGCAGATATCATTTACATGACTGACTTCCTTTCGTCATTTATGATATACAAGAGAGAAGCGTCCTATCTCTCATTCATGCAAATGCAAATAAGTCGAAAAGAAAAAAAATAATTTAATGTTTATGTTTGCGAGTGCGGGCTTGCATTGATATTTACATGACTGTGCTCTACATACGCTAACAAATAAGAGAATAAAAACTATCCCTACCCTAACCGCAATCCATATATCAACGCTGATGTCTATTTGCAAGTGTACATAAATACATGCAGCATAACTCACTGCTATCATTTCATTCGCGTACGCACATGGGTGCGCGTGTAAGTATGCATTTGTCTGAGTTTTGTTAGCCATTTATCTTGAGTAGTATGATGCGGTTTCTTTATTGCATGCCTCGACTGTATATCATTGTTTGCTCCCACAATAAGTACCCCCAAGGGCATGTCTTTCTTTCTCTTTATTGTAAGCGAATGTTTGTTTACATATATCTGCATACGGTAGCAATGCAGTTAAATGTCAGTAGCATATGCTATTGGTGATATTGTTATTATTGTTATAGTCTTTCTTTAAATGTAATTTTTTTAAAAGCCATGTAAAAAAGGTTTTATTATTATTATTATTATTATTATTACTATTATTATGTCCGTTTATTTTCGTTTTGTTTTTCCAAAAGTGCGCTTAACGAATACTAGCCTTCTCTTCCTTTTTCAAAGAGTCCAAAATTATGCTCTCTCAACAAACTGGTTTAAATTGGTTTAAAAACTGACTTTCTAGTGGTTTGACGCCTTAACTCTAGCTCGAGGTTTTATCTAAAATGCTTTCATCTTCTCCATCCAAACGTGTAATGCAATTATCAGGCATAGGTCGATACATTTTCATTTGCACACAAATATAACTACATATACACATTAACAAACATTCGGATTGAAATTATTATTAATTTTATTGAATTATTAAAATACTTTTTCACAAAATTTTAATATAAATCTACCATCTTGTATAATATTCTCTTGAATTGCAATATTTACGAATTCCTAGAAAAAATTCATCAGTAATACGTACTTCTTTTGCACTAGTTTTGTTGTTACAATTTCCATTTATTGCACGTCGGTATGTGAATGCTTTTTTACAGCAATCTAACGGGCTCCTCGCTCCTGCTTATCTCGTTTTCCCCTCCTTTTTTGGCCCCTACTCCAGCTACAGCATCAAATTGCTATAAATTGTTAAAATACCAAAACGTTTTTCAATTTCACTACAATTTACAATAAATATATACGCAATTTTCAATTTCATGCTTCATAGTGCAAAAATTTCTCTCTCCCTCTTTTTCACTTCTGTGCTTGGTTCTTCATAAAAATTTTTCATTTACTTTTTTTTCTCTCGTCATTTACAGCTGAAATAAATATAATTTTATGAAAATATGTATATACGCATATATACATATATATATGATATGAATGCTTATATATACATGTAAACAGATATTTCTTCCTTTTGCTGGTGAGGATATTTCATTTATAATTTTTTACAAGTCTAATCTCTATATAGGTCTAATGTATTTTCAAGTTGCGCTTCCTATTTGGAATAAAACCCGTGGGTCCTGTCAAGTCATATTTTCGTGACTTGTGTAGAAGACAACAGCAAAACTCTTTGATGGAAACAATAAAACCAAAGATTTGATGTAAGATTCTCACAAAAATGGGCTGTTTGTTGATGGGAGCGTATTTCTCATGTAGCGACCGCTTCATGGTTGATTATTCTTTTTGGTTGTTTCCTAATAATGTTATCTTGGTGTATATTTACCTGCGATTTTCTGTTTACGATGAGGACCAAAAACAAGTGAATGATCTTTTCATAATTTGCGCACAAATTGATTTTTTAAACAAGGGATACTGGTAAAAAAAAGGATCTAAACTTCTTCGATAAGTCGTATTATTCTTTCTAGTTAGGATCAAAAATTTATCAGATTACTTCAAATTTTTCTTCCTCATGCTCTACTCGTCCTTAGTCTAATCTAAAATTTCGCATTTTAGTCTAAACTAAAATTATGCAACTTTGGCACAAATCATAGTAAGGTTCTATGAATATATGAAAGACCCGAAAGGCCCCAAGATGCACATTTTATTGCACCGATTGATTTTCAGTCAATTTCTGAATCGATATGAACTAGTCAGCCTGGTTATCTGCTGTCTGATGTCGGCCCATGTATTTTTCCGTTCAATCTCCAAGTCGCAATTTTTGGGATATATTTTGCCAAAACTTGATATTGCGACCTATTTTGGCCGGATTTTAGATACGGTTTGAAGATGAACAATAAATAAATTCATATAAGTTTGCTGATCTAATTTTTCACACCTCAGTTTCAGTGTTTCTTGGTTTATACATGCGACCTAAAACACGCAATTTAAAAAATTCGCAAAATTTCCAAAGCTCAAGACACGCAAATCCTTTGCAATGTTGGGTAAACTTCCTGTTTTGTTTGCATATTTTTTTATAATGGTTGAAATGAATTGCAATAGCTTCCGGTTTTACTAGATACATACCGACTGTTATGTACGTGCGTATGTACATGCACACTTTTGTCCATTAACTTGTGAATAGTTAATTCTGGCTTAAGGCTTGTACACTGACATTATTACACCATTTAATGGTTTAAATTGTCTAACGTGGTCTCCATATGTTTTAAAAAAACCGGAAGGTAAATGTCATTATGAGAATGTGTCATTGAAAAAGCTTATATTTATATAGGCATGTACACGAATATATATATACATAAATGCTTGCACACAACAATACATAAAAGTCTTGTTTGTGTACGTGTATAACGTACATGCGTTCTTGTTTATGCACATTGAAGTCAACTGCTCTTGCTTTTGTGCATATATAATAATAAAACATTCTGGGACGATGAGTAAGACCATGTGTTAAATATGTTGTGAGTGGGTCTCCGCAAGTGAGGTGACATAATCAGCAACTTGCAGTTGCACGAGCTTACATATACATATATATATCTATACGCAACCGCTTTCATTGTTCGTTGCTGTTTTTACATCGGGCTAGTGCTTACTTAGAGGAGTGCAAGTCCTACCTGATTTGACGTAGAATAAAGAGAACGCAATAACATAGATAGAGACAGAGAAAGAGAAACCAAATGAGAAAAGAGGGGGATTGTATAAGTTTCCATTAGACATGGTTCAAAATTTGATTATACTATTTATCAGGGATACGGTAATAATCCAGTTTTTAATATCTCAACAAAGAGTGAATTTTCATGCTTATGGCAAACTTAGAAGGTGAAATAAGACAAAACAGGGTGATCACAGGATATTATTACGAAATTCAAGAAATTTAACATAATTAGTTTCAGTAACAATACAATATAGACATATTTTGTTTCCTTTGTTCGCAGAAAGTAAGCGGTTTTAGATGCTAATTCGAGTTTGATTGCGTTCTCCGAGCTATTTTTGTGAAACGTTCCTTTTTTTTGCCTGCAAAGAGTGATTCTTCAATCAAGGACTGCTTACGTCAGCCTTTGTAGTAAATTTCTATTAAAGTTAAATGAACTTATTCCACACAACGAGTCACATAAGGAAGAAGAGGTCAGCATTAGCTGTCTACGGTTATAACTTGGATATTGCTTTACCATGAGGTTTCAGAAGACTTGAGCTCCTTGAAGAACTACGCAATCGCTTCAGTTGCTGTGTAGTTGGAGGGACAGTGATCTGAGACCGGTGGGGACGTGAAATTGTGTTTCTACGGCCAGTTTACTCAATTCTAAACCCTGAAGATTGTTCCAGGAAACGTTTCCATTAAATCATTTGAGCGTTTGTCTCTGATTAAGATGAAGAGGCCTTGCTGAGCAGGCCTTGTAATGTTCGCTCGTACTGTAAACGAGAAGAAAAAAAAAAACAATAAAAAAGCAAAATTATTTTTTGCGGTGGAGATAATTTAAGATTCGCATCGTATCAAATTTTCGTTTGCCCAAATCCCCAGCGTATCAATACTGGATTTGTGTTATTATTAGTGCATGCCCATGTTTACATGCTTTCATTTCATCTATTATTTCAAACGGGAATTCGGCTGAGGTGTTTTCTCTAATGTTTTGCTTGCTTTCGCATATTCTACAGTTTTGAAAATTGATTTCAAATATTTGCTCATGTGCTTGCGAACATGTCAAACGTTTTGAAAAAAGGACCAATTAAATAATTGTTTGTTTGGGTAATGATAAAATGAAAAACAAACGAAAACTTTTGTAATCTAAAATTTACACGAAAATTGGTTACACAGTGAACTGAATTTTGTGTTGTAGATAAACGCGAACATGGATGAATGTAATCCTTACTTACGGTTGCTTAGATGACGGCAATAATCCTTCATTTACGCCTGGTACCGGGATGAGACAAACCCGTATTCCAGTGGCTTACCTAAACAGCCAGTATCAAAATTCCTTTTGCGGGCAAATTATTTGCGGCATTTTAATGCAATTAAGTTTAAATTAAACTAAGCTACCTGCCTGCTTAAATGCAATCACAACTGTCGGTGTGATTTCTTTTCCTTTTATCAAAATCTAAAGCTTAAATATTTATTGTTGGATAAAAAAGAAAGCAATTAACGTGTCATGGTTCGTCAAATTATTAGAAACGCCAGACTGAAGGAAATTTTGCGCAAAATTTTTTGCACTTCGACGGTTTTAAGCCAAAAATCGCTCTACATATAACATAACAGCCTTAGGAACACTTCCATCGAATGAGTATAGCATAACGTAACGTCAACAACGACGCCTAAAAGTAAACAAAAACACTTGCATGCATTTAGGAAACATCAGTTCTCGCACAATTCTGTTAGTTGTGCCTATTTCTATACTCTTCCGAGTAATATTGTTTTGTTAGCCTTGCGTACGCGTGCCAGCACGTGTGCTTGTATACGGTACGTGATTACTCCATTTGAAAAGTTGATATCTTAGAGGTTACATTCTGATAGGCTCCCGTAACCAGTTAATATTTATGTATACTCCTCCTGCGTTATGCTGGCAGAACTACTAGAAAAAATGTATACTTTTGAAGCTAATACTTTTTTGAAAATAAAAATAAGCAGAAAACGTTTACCATATCGTTCACGCGCTAATAGTTGGGCGTGAGCTAATCAAACAATTTTTTCTATTTAAAACTTGTATGTATAAGCCTTCGGCAGTCATTTTTTCTTTGTTTTAATAAATAGCACTGAAACGTAAGAAAAGAAATTTTTTTCGATTCTTTGGATTGGGTTCTTGATAAAATAGATTTATTCCCTGATGACGTGAGATTTATAAAAAAGTTGATTTAGTCACGTCTTATGCCTGGCACGTTGACATTTGTTTTACCAAGTATCCCAAGGACAAAGACGGCAAGACAGCCTGGTCTCTTAACTTTGATGTTCAAATGTCTAATAGGCGTGTTTTTTAGGGCATGGATGACTTCTCATACTCAATAGGCATCTTTTGGGTTTTGTAATAATCAAAGGAATATTGGTTTACAACTCAAAATATATGCCGTTGCTGAGCACTACTTCCGCTGTCTTTAGCAATAACATGAATTCGCATCGGTGTAAAAAAGGAAGCAGCTTTTGAATAAGCAATAAGTACTTGATTGAAACCCGTGTCAATTGAAAGAAGCAACGTCTACTGATAGCAACAGAGAGGATCAGACATTCCAGGTTAGAACTGCAAAGGCTTGATAGCCTTGATGCTCGGCTTAATGATCTTATTATTTTAAACTTAATTAGAAATTTTGACGAAAATCATATTTTTACCTTGTCTGTCTCTATAGCGAATACTTTTTTTTTTATTACGCTCTACTAGTAAAGATCGAGGGGTAGAGGAGCGAGAAGAAGGGAGACAAAATGCAAATTTAACACATGTATAAAGTACGTATATTTCAATTTGGTTTGTTTTCACAATCCACGGACATCATGCAAATTTAATAATAAACAACAGCAACAACCACACAATAGTAAAAAAGGAACAAAAACTTTTCAATAAAAATTCCACATGGCGTAGAGCAAACGCAAGAGCACATGGATAAAAACAAAAAGCGAAAAACCGAAAAAGGTCAAACAAAACTAAAATGACAGATAGGAGCACATCACTCAAACTCTAACAGGCACGCACTTGCACGTACAGGAAATAAAAATATGTAAATAATGGCAACAGCATCGAAAGGATATTCATACGTACTCAGCCCTAGCCGCGTGCTTATATATTTTTTTATCAAACAGAATTTATTGCAAAATTGAAAAATTCATGAAATTCATTCAGATTATTTTGTTGCTTTTTAGTGGGTATCCGTATTAAATATCAGTAATTTGTAGTAAAAATGTTGCGAAACGGGTCGAAATATTGAAAACATGGGTCCAATATTATTTACGTAACCATTTAGCTTGTTAATAATGGCCCTTTCCAAGTCGCTTCACTTTAACGCTAATAGAAATTGATGATTGAATAACGTGCTCGTTACGGTAGTTCAAAGTTTCTAAACTCGCTTCTTAGTGTATTTGAAGAAGGAAAGGTATCAATGGTCAGAAACTGGTTAGAAGTTTGAAAAAAAACAACTCGAAGCGTATTGCGCCCTTCAACTAGGAATATTCAAAAATTCAAACGAATTTATTCATAGTCCCTCAGGGGAGCAAAGGTTATCAACCGCATTTCTCCGCATTCAATGTCAGCCCAATTATTGCATATTGACTTGTTCTATGCGACGCATCCAAACATCAAAATCTATAAGTTTTACATACATTGCATACATATGCATACACATGTAACATGAAAGTAATGTACTTTCAGGCGAAATCTTTAATATCCAACAGCAGCTCATCAGTATCAAAACAAAACAATTCAAAAAGTGTAGTTAACTACACGAATGCCAGTTTGGCGAAGGTTTCAAAGTATCTGACGTGCTTTTATTTTGATGTTCTCGTTTACAAGTTTTTTCCTGTACGTTTCAAAATATAATTAAACTTTGTGTTTGTGATGGATCACGACGAGTACTTTTTCAATATGTCAGCACAAATTTCAGCTTTTTCGCGATGTAAGATTTTTTATATGTTTGACAAATATACGAGCGGAGAAGCAACTGCATACTGTCAGGCATTTCGCTGTGCACTTTTGCATAGGGGCAATCACACATACCTTCTAAACTGGACGATCCTATACTCCACAGCGTGGAGTTGGAGTCTGTTTTCAAAATTTTAATTGTTTATTAAAAGGTACAAGAACTCTTTCTACGAAGGTTCAAGCTCTTGTAGAAATTATCGCCACCATAGCTTAAATTACGTTATTCCGTTCGTATAGAACAAAGTTATAGGTGTATTATATACAACTTTGGTATCCTAAGAAGTCACAGCCGCATTTGATTCTCCTTCCAATTTCTAATGCTATTCACACACAAACATGCATACACTGATATAGTAATTAATTATACCGAGGCACAGAAAAGAAAAGTGACTGCAACTCCTCCGTTGGTAAGAAAAGATAGTAGTCTACAACCGAAATTTATATATAATTTTAGTGCTGTGCCGAATTACTTGAGGTTTGCGAATTTAAAAAGAGTTTATAAAAAGTGAACATTTGATTCATGCGCTGGACTTGGAAGATGGGTAACTAACGTCCCTGCTTAAGATATTTCGCTTCTTTCCGTCATTTTTTATTGTTGTTTTTTTCTGTCCCCATTTTATAGGAGTTTATTGGCTTTTGATTTAAATTTACATTTTTCTAACGTTGGCACGACATGCAAAACGCTCTTTAAAGTCTTCTCAGAATAAATAAGTGCTTATAAAAAGTAAATTATGAGGTTCACTAGAGGACGTCATCAAAGAAAGGAAACATTTCACTCTTCATGTGTAGGTCATTTAAGGGCCCCTTTCAGTTTTAGCTGAAAAAGAGGTCATTTTATCGCAACGATTACAAAATGTTAATATGTTTGTGTTTTTATTTTCAAGCCAATTAATACGGTAATAAAATCTGTATTTCGCTGAGAAGAAGAACGAACGTATTGTAGTTTATGGCCACTTGATTCGCTTAAACTTTTCTCATGTTTCATGTTGTACTTGTATCCCACATTAGTTGTTGTATACTGTGGGTTTGCTTTAATTACTTTTGAATAGAGTTTTAACGTTTTATTAAGTCTTACAAACCGACATGCAACCATACGCAATCATTGTAAATACAGCTGTTGTTGTAATTTGTTTTCCTTAGCATTTCCCTCTTTTCCTATCTTCATTCTTATATGTAAGTTTTATTATTTTGCGACTCCCAATGTCATTTTCGTTTTGTGGTTTATTTTTAACGTGCATATGTGCATGTGTATATTTGTGTATGTTTGTGTGTGTGTGTGTGTGTATGTGAATGTGTATGTGTATGTGTGTGCGGAACGCGAATGATTGCATATATGAATATGGGTGAACACCAATATTTGTAGTTTGACTTGAGACCGCAAAGCGCAATCAGCGAAGTGGTTTAATGGCTTGAAACGGAAGCACAGTAAAAATGGTTGCAATAAAAATTAAAGAATAAGCTCGAAAAGGAGGAGCGTCTGTGACCGCGTCAGATCAAAATTTTGTTAATTGTTGGCACGTTACTTGGATTTCTTTGGCCTGGCCCCTTAAGACATGATGTCCACCTTATTGATAATTAATACAATATATATATATATATATATATATATATATATAAATATAAAATATAAATATATATAAATACAAATGTCAGTCTTGTTTTAATGCGGAGTTATTTTCATAAAGGTTTCGTATTTTTTTGCGAGCGGAGCTGTTTTGTTTTTCTTAGTTCGTATATTCAGTTGAAATAATTAGTATTGAAGATTAAGGGCTTAATCTTATTAAAATTTGAAGAAAAATTATAGAGTCTTAGGATTACGACATGTATGTACACAAAAACGAATAAGAGAGGAAAACCAGGAAGAAAAGCATGTACACTTCTAATCCAAAAGCACACTCACTGCTGATTGATATTCTTTAACTAGGAGTATATCACATTTACCACTAGACCAATGTAAACGTGCCAAAGCTTGGCAAAAATATAGCAACAGTAATCAGTATAATGGCTCATCGTAACGCGACCTTGAAAAATTATTATTTTGGCTTAAGTATGGCAGCGCGAGACGAATAAGATCATTTGCAAATTCGATCCATGGAAACGACCCAAGATTGTGTACGCAGAAGATTGCTGTCGTTTACATATTTTTTTGCGGGTGTGGTAAAGTGACAGAAGAATGAACATGTAGACAGACTGATGGACGAACATGGCGTAGCAGCGATCTTATACGCTGAATAAGAAAACTAGTCAATCCGCAAACTTTAATAATTTCGCCACCTTGAGCAATCTACGTTTACTATCTCCCACCTGACAACATTGCCTTGATTATATTTTTTTTTGTTAGAAAATATGATATATAGATTTGGGACAATTCGTGGATATTTACAAAGAGTCGTTTCTATGCAAGTATATAATATGTGCACAATAAAATAAAAAATAGTTTATGTTATACAAAAAAAAATTGAAATTCGAAAGTTTTTAATATTGCATCGGTGGTTGTTTACGTAATAGCAGACTATTCATTACGTGCATCCTACGTTTTCAAGCAAAGCAAATACGGATACGCAGGGTGTAAGGTACAGAAAATTCACGAATCCTGCATTTATGGGACATTACAATTTCTTTCTTCTTAATATCAAAGTTTTTTCTTTTGCCGTTAATTTAATTTTTGTACAAAGTTAATTATCGAGAAGATGGAAAATGAATTTTCAACTCCAGGTGACCCCGCTTAACCACAAGTATTGCTTCGAAGCATGAAAAGTTTTTACCATATTTTCAATCATAATCTTCCTCTTCGTCTTTTTTTTTTTGTTTCCTTTTCTCAGTGAGGAATTTTTTTTTTGAAATTTTTAAAAACGCTTTAGAAACTTGTAAACCAACAAAAAGCCCCCGAACCCACACTGCTATGTCAACAACAAAAGATATTGATGTCGCATGTCACCTGCAGTTTATTAAATGTGGTTTCTTTACCTTTTAAAACTATTTTTTCTTCCTTTTTATTAATATAATGAAAATTTGAGCAGGAGTTTGTAATAAATTCGAAAAACCGCATAAAAGCAATTAAAGTTTCTTTTTATGCAATAAACTTTAATAGAAAAACACAAAAGTAAACAAATTATTCCGTCTTCTCTTTTTACAGATATTCTGAGGCTTAAACATCAATTCAGGTGAGTTTCGCTATGTAAAATAATCGTTAAAAATTCCATAGCACGTATACGAGTATACGAGTCCTGTCTCGAAATCTCTTTAATTTATTTTTTCAATCAACGAATCTTTGTATGCTAGTGATATACTTTGGGGAACATAGGTGAAAATATCGACCCTTCTGTTTGCTAACAAGACGTGAGATCTCAATTAGCGTACTAGACTTAAAGATTAATGCATGTTTCTTATTGGGCGAACTTTATTGTCACGTTGTCTATAAAATAGTAAGAAAAATTAATTTAGAGAGAATACGCTTTAAATTGGTGTTCACTATACAATGCATAGTATATGAGAAAAGCTAAAGAAATAAAAATCTCTCGTTTTTATTTTTGTACGAGTAAATATGCCACTAATTGAAAATTGAGAAAAAGAGTAGGAAAGACGATTTTATTTTTTCTGAAATACTTGACCCAATCAAACAGAAGGAATACGTAGCAAAAGAATTTCTTAGGTATTACTTTGCGTTTAAGAGGCTTTAGTTATCAGCATTTTTAACAGGAAGACGACACATAACATATTACAGGACAACTGTCATTAGTCTGTGGAAAAAAAGGAAAACGTAGCAGAAGTTGCCCTTTTTCACTTATTAGACCGCATTAGGAAACCGAAAGACATCAAACGAAAGACTTTCTAAAGGTTACCAAGAAAGGATAATAATGCAATCGTAAAAAAAAAAAATCATTTCTTCTTGTTTTGTTTGTTCACGTGTAAAGCGGAATACACACACAGCACAGCATTGACAAAAGCAACAAAATTAACTGCGCATAGTTCAGGTCTAACAAATATTAAGTTCATCTATTAATGTTACGCAATATTTTATTTTTTGCTTGATTTTTTTTTTTTTCTTTCATATAACGTATTAAACATTGCCATCTGTCATCTTACAGACAACATTCTTAGTTGCTTATGTTGTAGCATATTAAAGCAGAAGCAGCCACCACAATCAGAGTTTCTACGTGACAAAATCGAGGGGATGGGGTTTTAAGATTATTAATGACGTCTTCACAGAGATAAATGATTTACGCAAAATTTCATTCGCGCATATTTAATGAATTTATTCGTGTCGTTCACAATTTTCTCTTGAGTGCGTTTTGCACGACAGCTAAGCATTTTACTGCTTTAATGCTCTTTTTGTTCTGCTAACCGCATTATACGGTCACTGCCAATTGCTCATTTATGTTATTCTGAACATAAATATATATACTTTGTTACACCCGTTTATTATCCGTAAAAGTATTAGCGTTAAAACTTGTGCAATGGCAGCTAAGGATGAACGCAAAGAGAAAAGAGAACGAAAGCGTATTCTTATCTTAAACATTACCATACGAGGCATACGAGGTCTGACCTAAAAATTCTTTTAGTTTTTCGCAACTTTCCCTCTTTTGTTCTGAACAATGTAAATGATCTAAAATTTTTTTATCCCAGCGCTTTTGGATGTTTGGTCACTTTGTTTTTATTTATTCAATATTAGTAAGTGGTTGTCTGTCCTTCTCAACCTTTTATATGAAAGGCGGTGGAACGGGCCTAACAATTTTGATCGGAATTCTGCAACTTCAAGTGAACGTCACTATACAAAGTTGAAAGTATGAAAAAATATCATCAAGAAATTGTTCTTTTACACTTTTTTTCGCGTCTTCAGCGTTATCTGCATTTGTAGAGGTCCTCCATCAATTTTTTTGTTGAAATGTTTGCAGCAATTGCTAATACGAACAAGATAAGATTTTTTATTCATTGTCACCCTTTATTAGGAGGCAAAAGAAGAAAAAAAAAATTATTTGAAAGGGTCCCGGATATTGAAAGAGTCGAGCAATTTCTAGAACATTCTTGATATTTTCATATTCTGGTACGGATAAACTTTTGCCAGCATTTTTAACCGACACATACTTTCCTCGTTCTGGTATCTCAACTCAATTTTAATGGAATATAGGTTCAAAAGAACGAGCAGCGTGAGCGCTAAGGCACCAGTAAGAAAATTCCCTCTAATCAAGAATGTAAAGCCTGTTAATATTATCCCAAGTTATTCCATTAAAGCTCTAACAGGGAGGCCCGTGGCGATGTGAAGCACGCCAAGGTTAAATTGTAAGGCGAATATTGATGGTTAAGTTATGTATTCGTTTCCAAGCCGACATGTGTGTTGCACAGAATGTTACACAGTCGACGAAGGCATCGAATTATTGTAATCAGAAGATTTCGATAAAAGGCGAGTTTAAGAAAAAATCCTGTTTTCTGATGTGTGTTTATGAATAAATACGATATACCCTCTGTGTTGTAGCAGTAGTTAATAAGGATTTTTTTTTGAAGTCTAAAATCACAAATAGTATTTTTTTGTATTTACTGCAATAAATTTGTGTTTGGATAAATATTTTATAGTTCTTAAATATTTTATTTCCGTATGTAAACACCAGGTAATACAATTTATATCTAAAATATCGTAAAAATTATGTGAATATATTTTCACAGATTTGAAATTGATGCACGTATCCACAAGTAAATATCAAAGGGCAGAAGTGCTGCTTGACTCGGTCCAGCAGCAAATGCAATAACAAAAAACATAACAACATTCATAGCGTTTCTGTGCAAGTTAACACAGTATATACTCCTGAGTGTTGTTGTATCTAAAAAAGTGAAAAAAAAAATAAATAAATAGAAAATATTTACATTCTTGTGTTTTGAGATTTACCGCATTCACACCTTGGTAAATGAGGTTTCTGGTTTCATGTTGTGTTTTTGATTTTCACTTTCGCATACCTACACACGCGCATACACACGCACACAAACAATTCAGGAGTTAAAACTGTTCTTACACAACACTGGGCTGGGAGTCGGGAGAATTAAAGGCCATTGTTTTATTTTCTAAGTATATATATTTATTGCTTTGATCTGCTTTCATAATGACCGGTGTAGTGAATGGATGCAGACACATCTTGTTATTTCAAATATTTAAAATTGTAAATAGTTTCTTTTTAGAATGTTCTCTAAAGAGAACCCGACTAGTATATGTAGCATATGTGTTCGAACGAAGAAATCCTCATTCCTTTTCTTCTTAAGCGAACGGTTGCTAAGAGCGATTAGTGTACAAAAATGATCTCGGTGAGAGAGCTTTTGGCTTCTTACTTAAAACTTTTTTAATTAAAACTGGCTCGAACGAAGCTCGAAGGAAGCACGCAAAGAGCCAAGGAAGGAAAAGTAAACGACTGTTGTTATTAAGGAGAAATGCGAAAATATGCAGTTTGTGTGTTTCCCCGAACTGTCCTCCTTTACTGGGAATTTACACCCATTTCGTAATTCAAGTCGTTTCAATTCAATAAAATTCTAAAACTAAACCAAAGATATTATTACACAAAAAAGGCAAGGTACAGATATCTCGCGAATAAGCTCTTTCGTCATAGCCGCATAAGGAATTATCCAAAATTGGTTGATATACAAAATGTGTTGAAATAGAAATATTTTCCCTTCTCATACTAAATAGCAAATAATCCGAAAAAGGTATATATCTCCTTAATGAAAGTAGATAGGAACCGCCAAAATTGATCCATGGGTTGTCAAATAATAGCGTGTAAAGTGACCACACCCTTGTCAAGTCGTCATAAAACCATAAACTTGTATTGAGTTTTACTGTATGTCTTGTAAAATTTCAACAGAAACATTGTTTGTGATGCTTATCCTTGCTTATCCTCCATCCTATTGTCTAGTTTTAATTTTGATTAAAACAAAGTCAAGCTCCATTCCGTGGATTTTGTAGCATATTCTGGAAAATTCGAATCACTTATGTGGTAAACTTCCTTTTTGGGTATATTTTAGAACGGACTTAAAATTAGTTTCACAAAAGCGAATTTTTCTTTTCATTACAATGCACCTCTGAATTTGAAATAAAAGAAAACGTTCAACGAATTTTAGTTATCATTTTTTTGTGTATGTAAAATTGTGTGCGACGTGCGCAAAATGAACATCGTGTTGTCACAACAATTCAATCATAAAAATTGCCAGTTATAAACCAATAAAAAACTGATAAAAAATAAATAAACAAAATGAAAAATACATTGTAAACAAACGAAACTTCCCGCAGGTTTCTCTCTGTGGATTATTTATATTTAAGCCTTTTAAGCCTCATGAAAAATGTAGGGTGTACACGGCAGCTAAAGCTTTCCGCATATGACGACACAAATATATATATATATATATATTTTTTTTTTTCCATTATATTTTGTAAACGTTTTTATGATAAAAAACGGTCGTGCATGCGAACGCGGTGGAGATTAGGTGTTTCGTAGACATACACAAAACGCATAAAGCTATGCAAACCAGAATTTTTTATTAATGAAAGATAAGTAATTTTTATAGGATGTTTTTATTTATACGTACCCAAACGCTCAGCGGAAGAATTGCGGAGAGAGGAAGATAGGATATGGCCGCAGCCTAGGAAACGCGAATCCGATCGAGCACTCACTACAGTTAATACTTTACACTAGACAACACAATTAAACTGGAGGGTCTACCAGATAGCCGTGTTCCTTAACAACTTGGATTTTTTGGTTGCCTAAAGCAGAGGACGTATTATCATCCTATCTGTCTGTCAATAGCTTATACTAGCATATAGAGGTAGAAATGACGTTGCCGATTGCAGAGACTTGCTCTCATAATGTGCACGGTTTCCATCGTCACTTTTACATTACGTATATAGCAAACCGAGATATATTTCGAAAAATCTAGCCTATAGGCAGAGGTGCTATTCATAGATAAATTTTATTTTGTGGAAAATGTTGAAGAAAAAACGTTATATGTCCGTATGTCCCTTGACTTAATATTATGTAAATGTGACCATCCATCTGTTATCTATGTTTACAACTTCACAGTTTCAATCCTTTCTATCGGAGCCGTTGAATGCATAACAAAATATGGAGACTTTTTATATTACGATAAGAATGTAATGACAAAGTCGGCACGACCGGGAGTATATAATAATACCACTTTGACTCTTTGCTTGGTATTTATTTTGTGATCGACGGTAATGGTTAAAATGACACTGCGCTGCTTGTATGCATACGTAGCTCCATAAATTACATGTCAACACGAAATTCGTAATAAATATAAACAATAAATTCCAAAAATACATAAACATTTTTATAAATATGTAAATGTTTGCTCGCATTTACATAAGTGCACACATTTGCATTCAAATACGTTAAATGTAAATATCGATAAACAAATAATTTTTTTTTTATTTGCTTTTTTAAATGTTAACATACAAATATTTTGGACAATTTAAGCCAACAAGGCTATGTGTTTCAAGCTTTAAATACTGCCAGAATTGCCTTTTTGGGATCCTGGAGGAAAAATGAAGAAAAGAAAGACAAAATTCCTTAGTAGCCTTTGTTAATAATGGTCAATATTCAATCAATTGTCAATATTCTGATGTTGTATCGGAAGATTGGCTGTAATTAACAACAAATAATTTTGTGGTTGGGATCAGTCCGCGGCGTAAGCTTAGGGGTTTCAAACCTTATTTACAGAAAGGTATTGATTTAAAATGGGAAGAAGAAATGAGAAGATCGGTTGGGTTCGAAAAATTGAATTGAATAGCTTCAGGTAGGTAACAACGGTGACTGACTGGCGGTCACTGTACGGCTGAACTACGAGGTGATTGCAAGTCGGGCTGGCTGACTGGTAATGTGTAGGGGGAAATACGGATGTAGTTGTGGAAGCTGCGCTAATGAATCCGAATAATCTGACCAGACGTAAAAAAGATAAGTAAATGAAGAATAAATTTTTTAACGATCCATTTATTTTATCCATTTCCCTTTTATTATGTTAAACAGCACAGGTTTTCTTTCTTTTTTCGCTCTAAAGGATTGTTTCAAACTAAATTTAAATTACATTCTAGCGCACAGCCTCGACATAAATTTTTATTTTAATGTTTACAAATCATCTTTTCCTCGATATGGAGAGAAGCGAAACCGAAAAGAAAAATGTTGAAAAGAAAACTTTCTATGCCAACATTTTTCTTTTACTTTTTGACGGGCATACACACACACACACACATACATACACACGCGCGCGCACACGTATAAATACTTGCATGAAAAATACCTTTAGAAATTGTAAATAATGACATTTGAAAGCGAATGTTGTCGATGATGGGGCTGACGTCAAACAAGAGGCATATTGTGTGCGTACACATATACACACGCGTATACGACAACATTTCACATTTAACAAACGCACGTACGCCAGCAATAAAAAGACATTTTTACAAATTCAAATATAACGGGAAAGCATGGATGTACTGTCACCATCACTAGGAGTAACTTGTTAGTGACGTGACTGGGTTTGGTTTCATTTAGAATCCTCGGCGCAAATTTCAAGCACAACAAAAGCAAGTTTAAAGAAATAAACATCAGCCGTACAATACAATAGCATACAATATAATCTGCATTTCTGACTTGAAAAATATTGTAACCGCTGCGCACCTATACACGCAAGCAGAGGACGGAAAAGGTTAAACATTGTTATACGCTTCTTTTTCATGTCTCGTTAAGGCATTGTTTTTATTACACGGCTGTGCCATTTGCTATGAGTTAGTTGTACTATTTAGCATGCATGAGTTTGAATTTAATAAACGTGAACGCATAGAAAACTTTTATTATCGTAGAAGTTCTTCTTTCCCTTTTTTTAGTGAGTTTTTAAAGACGTAAACTTTGAATCCAAAATGTCCCGTGCGGGGAGATGTGCCTTATTCTATAACTGAACAGTTGTTGGTATAAAAAATAAAATTGTCACGGTTCCATTTTGGTCGTTATGCAAAGGACACAAAATATAAAGAAAGTCTAGCTGGAACAAGTAGTATAGCAATAGCAATAGCAATAGCAACAGCAACAGCAACAGCAACTTAAAAAGCAAAAGCAACAGTAACGATAACATAACACAAACATGAAAACGGTTACACTGATGTTAATGTTGATGTTAGCGATAATGATGTTGATAGTGCTGAAGCTGGTAGCGACGAACGCTTTTTGAGTTTTTTGATGCGTGCGTGTCGCGCACAATTGTAACGTTTTATTTAATTATTTTTCTACAGAATTTCAATGTAAATATTTGAGAAAGTTATTATTTTTGCTAAAGTTCACAGAGACTGCTGCTGCAGTTCACATATGCCATTGTATGTTTTAGGTGCACATATATTCATATATATATGTAACAAGTGACTTACAATCAAGTTATATGTTTTTATGTGTTAATATGTTTTGTGCACAGCAGAGCGTATGTTTTTAATTGTTTTTTTTTTTTTTTTTTCTTAATTACAAGCAAAAAGACAGAGGACTTCCCTTTTAAATATTGTTTTTGTGTTCAAACAAAAAAGCATATTAATTAACGGTATACAGCAGATACGGATACGGTGTGGATTCAGCGAAACAATAAAAAACAGTTAGAAATTTGTTTGCCATTATGTTTTTGTTAAACGAAATTCTCCTCCCCAATACAAACGACTTTTGATTCATTCAGTGCGTATTCTTCTATCTACCCATCCATAGAACAATCATACGCAAAGGTTCTCATACAAATATCAATTAGTTAGAAATCAAACTCTCTTAAAACTGTCAAAGGCCAACTTAAACACGCTAATTAAAAAGCTTCATTTAACATTTCTATTGCAAAGCACCCTTTTGTAGAGAATTGCCAAGTCAGCGTTCGTGGGCTCAAATCGTGGATTCGTGGGTAGAGTTTACTTTGATCGCAGCTACAGTGCTTAGCTGTTAAAGGCATAGCACTTATCGATTGGGCATGCAACCACTATGGCCTTTCGATTTTCTTAACTGTCCAAAGCGGAAGTTTACTCTTTTCATTTATTTCATTTAGATTTGCATTAGACTATGGCCTTCGTTGGTAAGGAACAAACTTTCAAGAAAAAACAAATAAGAGTTTTGAAGCTGACTCTGTTAAAAGTCTTAAAAGAAATAAGAAGTAAATTAAAAACATGCTGCAATCACAAATGCCGGCCGTATTTGACACACTCAATATGCACCGGAATTTATTAGGCAGATTTTGGTTCAAATGCACTTCGACTTTACTGTAAATACGTATTCTATTATGTTGCGCCTTCCTGCCATGTGGAAGGAAGAAAAGGTATTTCTATTATGGATGGTAGAATACTTCACGTGACATGGCAAAAGAAAACAAATAGTATTTGGTTTTAGGATTTCTAAACGTTGCATCTATAAAATGTTTCCCTTTCTTATGATTCTCCTCTATTTCCTAATATTATCGGTTATCCACTGTATGTAATGAGAAACATTTGTGTAGACACCAGGAAGATTAATTTGCCCGCACGTATTAATACCAAAACTGACAACACCGAATTGTATGAACCGCAAATGGCCTAAATGTTTGTCGCGAAATCCCAAGGGACCGCCAGAATCCCCGCGACAAGAGTCAACCAAATTTTCACCACCTGCACAAATGTGTTCTTCGTTTAAAGTCGGCAGAGCTGCAAAATCTTTTTGACAGGTTTGCCGTTCAATGTGACGGACAAGTGCCACCATTAGTACATCGGATGTGTTTCCTAAAAGTCGAAGAGAAAAATTTCAAGTATTGCTATTGACTCTATTATTGACTAACAAAAGTGCAAAGTTTTACCGTTTTCGGTTCTGCCCCAACCCGAAATGACGTAATGACTATGATGTGCAGATCTTAGCTCTTCAGTTATTGGCAAACATATGGGTTTTAATTGACCTAAAGTGTGTGAATAAGTTTCAATTTAAGTACCGGAGGAAGATTTATACACATCGATATATTACTAACGTCGAAACTCGACGGTACGGTCTAAACGTATTAACGCTATATCATCGTGGAAGACATGTTTACGGTAATCATGTGGGATGATAATCTCTTCTATACCCACATCTTCGACCGGTGGCGCACATTCACTCTTGATTGGAGAATTGGTACAGTCTGAGGAACTGCTTATGTTATACTCTCCCAATCGCACTCCAATTCTGGCCAAGAACTAAACTCCTTTAATGATTAAAATGTAAAAACACTTTTGCACTTACATTGTATCCTCTTGACGGTAAACGCAATGGGCTGCCGTCAATACATATCCTTTTTCAATATACGTTATGCGTTCATTTACTTTCCTCTATAAAAATTTAGAAGAAATACAACTTACGATTGGTTATAAGAGATCCACCGCATTTAAAGGGTTCGCCGATGTTATATTTGAGCAAAGCCATCCAAGGGAACGAAAATAAGGCGGCCACCAATCCTCGGGATACTGTGTTACCATGATTTATTCCGCAAGTGGTGTTCGTTAAAATTTCTAGGCCTTCGCTATTTAACTGAATTTCAGATTTCAGGCAGCAAACATGATGCTAACAAAGATGTTTAAAAACTAGTAAGAAAATCGTAATTGCTTTGATATATGAGTTGCGACTAATTGTATAGCACAGTTTAAAGCTTTTCGCCTATTGTACTAGAGTTTTGCAAAACCTTAATGCGCATTCTCTTCTTTCTTCTTTTTACATACAACGTGATGCGCATTTCTGGATTTTCCCAATCTGATGAATGTAGTGTCGCCAATCGAAGGGGACCCACGGTTGTTCTTTAGCATGTCCTTCCTCCTACTTCTTTTGAATTTTACGCTAAAGGAAGTGAACAGAGTTTCCATGCGTACTTACAAAACATAGTTTGCCGTGTAGCTGTGCTTTTACTGTTATGTAGCAAATACGATTCTTCTCACACATTAATTCACAAGTTAATTCACTTACCACGTTACGAAAAGTGCCACAATATGACTTTGTAATCAAGTCTTTATGATCGTCCGTCAGATCACCGCTTGTAGAAGCTGTTTGCTGAAATATCTCGTAGATATTGCGACAGGACTTTACAGGCATACAAAGTCCAGGCTCTTGATTAACGGTGGAGCAATGCGAGGCGTACTCTACACAAAGTGATAATGAGCGAGTTTAATGAATTTTTTAGAATGTTTAAGAAATAAGATTGTATGAAAGCACACACAAACATCTTATAAAATGCACGGTATAGGCTATATATATATAATTGTGTGCTATAATTGTGTCACACACAGTAAATTTCTTTTGTAGAAGGGACCGTTGGAACGAACTTGAAAGTGTTTGTAGTAGTGTTTCTCTCTCTCAGTAACTTCTCTATTGTGGTTAGTATTGTCTATTTGTTTTTTATACGAAACACCGTAGATCGTAGACAAGTTTTTGAAGCGCACTCCACGACTTTTGCTTTGGTAGAAAATGTCACTCTTATTATATATTAGACTAGCGAGCAAGTGCGGCCGTTTTTTCACTACCCTCAGGTAATTTCACCTACTCAAGGTAAACAGAATGCGGTATGTGGGATCTTATTATATAGCGCGCCCTATAAGGGAACTACTTTTAATCTCTTTCATAAGCTAGTTGCGAAGTGTAGAGTGAATAAGACGGCAATCGATAAGATGCATGCATTTGGTATGAGTTGCAGAAAGCAAGCAACGCATTGGCTACTTGTAAAAACTTATGTGGCACCTTGAGAAGTGAGATTCGGATCTGCCGAAACAGGTTTGCAAAATTTCGTTCCAGAGATTTCAGCCTTGAAGAGAATCGCCGATCTGATCATCAAACATCTGCACATTGAAGTGTTTTATTTAAAATTCGGCCAAATTTTTAAGATATTTAAAGGGTGTATGCTCACAAAATTCGCAAATTGTGGAATTCACAGCAAAAATTCGCATATTATTTGCCCGATAGCACAAAGCCAATTTTAGAAACTGGTCTAACCTATATATGTAAAAAATTACAATCCGAAAGTTGCAACTTATATTCATCACTAAAGGCCAGCTACAGATCCAATATTCAACTGCTTACAAACATCCAAATATAGGCTTATGGTATAGTTGGAATAGGGTGACTAAAACACATATGAAAAATGTTCGAAATTCGTCTTAAAGCGAATACAACATTCATTTAGTCCATTAAAAGATACTCACGTGCTTTTACCTGACATTTTTGCTTCAATGAAAACAAAATATATAAAATACATAAAATGAACAATAACGCAACGTTTCTATACATTTTTAATTATTCCAAAATCAAAATATCCCCCAGCGTGTAATTGTTCTATAAAATTGAAGCAAGTAAGCGACGTGGCTATATAACCGTCAACGCGTTCGTTTTTATTAGCACTAAAAGAGCAACAAATTTTAAATTGAATATTATGTGAGAGAAATTGCAATTTCCAGCTGTAAACACAATTTGCATTATCACCCGACGACTCAGTTAAGATTTACATTTATTTGAAAGAATAACTCATTGATGAAAAATTTGAACGCGTTACTATTTTTAGAGGCGTTTCTTTTTTCAAAATTGTTAGTAATTAACTAAAAAACAAATGCCAACCTAGCCGGGCGAGGTCGACTTTTGGATAACCTATATCACTTCGCCTAGTACCATTATTCACTCGGTACACCAAAAATGAACGACACATGCGAAGGAATGAAAGCCACATATTCGAGGATCCTTAAAATATCGCATGACATAAGATATTGAAAATTAGATCTAGATTAGACCATGCAAAGATTTAGTTTTTTTAGGAACGCTTATATGGGAGGCGCTAAAACCATTTGCTCAGCCCAACCAAAATTTGCATATCAATTTAGAATCTCGAGATTTAACGAGCCGGTGACTTTTGTCGACTAATTGTGAAAATTGCAGTTTTTTCTATATAATGACTTTTCAAAATGCGGCGTTATTCGTGGTCGAAAAAATAGCGTTCGTCCTTGCCAAAATATTTACAAAATTTGCGAGCTGTAGGTTCACTATAAATATAAATGGTCAGACATCAGACGACCAGGCGAGCAGACGAGCTTAGATCTGCATAATAAGAGGGAGGTCTGTGCTAAGCCCTTCTGAGTGTCAGATATGTCCGCACGAACTTAATGCACCCTGTACCACAAGCAATGTACGGTATAAAAATGTGTAAATCATCATTGAAAGCATGGGGGGGCACTTTCCAGACTTTAAATTAGCTCATTTCATTCCTAGAATCAAAGCCATGTTTTTCCGGCACTTCAAATATATATTTAGTAGCACTGCTACCGGGAACTTAAAGGTTAACGTGTGTTTTTATTATGTACATCGAAGCGCTTCTGCTTGTATTCAAGTGAAGATTTCAGCGAATTCGAACACAGATAATAAAAAAAGAACAAGCATTTTCTAGCTCTTCGCACTTGCAGTTTACAAAGACATTGTATATATGATTAAATCTAACACAAGCAGTCGCTTATTATCTTGTTTGTTTTGTTTGTCTTTATACCAATACTGTTTGTCGTACAGAGCATATTAAGTTTGTGCGGACGTATTTAACACCTGTCCAATGTCTTTTCATATAAATTTCCGTTCAAGCTATAGGTCGCAATTTTTGAGATATATTGATGAAATTTGGTACACTGACGTGCTTTGACCCAATGACGAATGTTATGGAAAATGGTTGGGATGGTTCTATTTTTTCTACCACCCTTCATATAATGCCCTATTTTAAAAATTCGTCATATGGAAAAAAATTCCGATTTTCAAAATTTCTCCACAAAGCTCGCTCCGTAATAGTATTTCGATATTTTAAATTGCTATGAGAAATTTGATGCGGCTGAGGCAATTTTTTAAGTCCTCTCTCAGGTGACCGTTGCTATGCAAACCGAATCTTTTTATAGTAAAAAGATATAATTTTTAATATCTTACGGCGAAAATTAGTTCATAACAGTAAATTGACATTCCTTTGCTTGAAAATGATGTGCAACTTTGTATGTATTGTTACCAAAACGAGTGAATAACTGTATTACGCGAATTGATGTGGGGCACCTAATAGTCGGCCTTGCCCAACTAATTGGTTTTTTTAGAATCTTGGTAAAACAAGTAATCAATTCGAGACAATGTGATCTCATTCATAGCGTGGTCTAAAAAATATTGAGCCGGCATATATTTCTGTATTTAACTAATTAATTTAATTTATGCGTAGCGTTATATCCACGGTTAGGATCAGTGTTCTTTAGATTATTACTTGGAATTTTTAATCAATTACATAAGAATTAGACATGATTTAATAATTAAATAAATTAATTAATTATACAATAATTCCATTTATTGGCATAAAGCCTGCCACATTATTTCTAAACATTGAAAATACTAAAAATGAAAATTCATTAGCAGTTAAATCAAGCGATAGATACGTGACTCCAATACACATAAAGCTAAGTACAATTTTTCAAATGTATGTATGTATGTATGGCGGCTGTTGTACGCTTTCCAGTTTTTTAAAGTCATGTTTCATGTAATACAATAAGCAGTTTCATTAATTCATTAAATATATAATTTCCTTATGCCTTGAGCACCGCTATTAGGCTGGTTGTAATGGCTTTGAAGTACTGTAGTATACCAACTACATGCATTTTGCATATATATTAATATGCAAAATTTCGAAATAAAATAGCTTTCGAAAATATAATAATATTAGCAAATATTTGAACTAAGGTTTCGTAAAGGCATTTGGCGGTATATTCGTGATGCCAAAACCCAGAAGTAGACTTCACGCGGCCTTTAAAGTGCATATATGCTTTTCATTTTTGATGATAGAAATTTTCGTGTGTATTCTATAGATCTTTTTCACGGTAGTAGAGAGATTAGGTCACTCCCATTCAGTAATATGCCTAACATCTCATCCTTTCCTTTCTTTTTTTTTAATGATAAAAAAGTTGGGGACAAAAAGTTCGACCCAAGCCAAATATTACGCTATATTTGTTTTTCTTTCATGCCCGCACTTTCGCTACATCCTCAACCGTGCTGTGTGGTTCGTCAATCGTCTAAAAGATGCTTTGGGCTGAACTAACCAAACTCGTAGTTCGACTTTTTAGTTGTCATATAATTGTGTTTGCTTAAGGTTTTTGTGCAAAAGTTTTTCAGCGTTTGACTGGAATATCATCGAACGTAATGATGAATGCGATTTTTCTAAAAGCGTGCTCTTAGATAAAATTGATTGAAAAAATTGCATTCAATTGCTGTTACACGTTTATCATTGTTACTACTACTATTTTACTATCCCCTGACATACAACCTTCCGGAAGAAATTTTTCAGATACATGTATGTATGTATGTTCACAGAGTAATAAAATATACATGACTAAAATTTGATTGCAAAGTTATCTCTATGTTGGTTGAAATTTTGGTTTGTATAGCATCAGTGTACTGGCGCTTATTTTTTTACCCGCCACAGGGGAGCGTATTGAGTTTACCGAACGTTAGAAGGATGGATTTGAAGATGTCTGCCTGCCTTTGTGTCGTTCACGTCTGTTGTTTCAAAATGAAAACTCCATGTAGAAGAAAAACTATGCTCTTCAAAATGCGAATTAAGCAAATAAGGCATTTCCTTGCCCGATTACGAAGGGTACATTGTCCATATACGCTGCTGAACTACTAAATTGGACGATATGTGCGTTACGACATATGATAGGTATTTTGAATGAATAATACAATAAATAGTTGCCCAATCTTGCTCTAGTTGTTGGTATAAAAGGCTTTCACCCAAACCGAATAAAATTCACTTTTTGTTCGTTTAATGTTTTTGCATTCGACGTTTTGGACAAGTTATGCTCTCTCGGGCAATCGACATATCCATTATATGTTTTCAGTATGGCGATGTTTTGAAAAACATTCACACACAGACGATGTGCTAACTTCCTTGTTAAAAACGAACTTTAATCTTTTTTCCATACAAAAAATCATTAATCATTTTTGATTCCTTGTTCACTTCGTCAAAACCAGATTGTGTAGATGTGTTGTCGTAATATCCTCTCTTAATGTTAATGAAAACTAACTTAAAAAATTTGACTTATGCTTACAGTGCAATTATTTTACTGCTCCAACAATGCTCAACAATGGCCCTCAGAAGTGCATGAAAAGTTAAACCTTACAAAAACATTATATGTGCAATGTAAGCACTCGGCAGCATACCTTCGTACTAGGATGTTGTACATAATCAATTTAGGCTATCTCCTCGAGATAACCTGTTGTAAAATATTTAACGAACATGTCGAAGTAGGCAAAAATTAAACAATTTTTATCATGCCATTTACTTATCAGTTAAATCTGCGTAAGCTTAATGCATACTTTTAGACACGTTGTCAATGTTGTCAATGTTAGTTTCATGAAATGAAAAGTGCTCCGCTCGCACCGAAAAGTAAGAAATGGTTGAAACACTCCTAACATAATTTGATTGAGTTCGTACAATAAATGCTTATTTCTGCCCGTTACACACAACGCCAAGTCCATATAGATTCCATTACCTACAATTATGATCTTACGTTAAGTTAGTAACTTAAGTAAGATATTGCGAGAGGGAAAGCAAATACAAGTCCTTCTCGGTTTTTGATATTTTGTTTGGTTCAGAAGTTTTCGGTTCTTTTTATGCAATCACTATATGAATTAATAAAATGAAAATAAATAAAAATATTTGAAATCACCTGTAAAGAGTCTCCAAGAAAGTTGATAGGATTACTTTGAATAATAAAATGGACGAAATTGTTCTAGTGATTTGTTTTCCATACCATGAGGCATTTAAGGTATTTTTGACTTGGATTTTCACTGGAAATTTTTTTACAAAAAAGGGCAAGAGAATATACACTTTATTTATTTATTTTTTGTAAAGAAGGAATGATTCTTCTTTTCGCTTGTCACTGTTATCTCTTAAACATTCATGCTTATATAAAAATATGACCCGAAGCAATCTCAAGCTAATAAAATGAATGCAATCTGATAGACTGGTTAGTTTCAGATATCATGAGACTTTTGTAATGTTGACGAGCCCCAGTTAAGATATTTTTATCTGCATACCTTTTTTCTTCCTTTACGCACTAGCAGATTTACAGCAATGCAAAGTGTGCATTTTCGCTTGGCTGCAGTTGTTCACATGTCTTTAGCCCTATTTACATGTACACATGTGCACATACAGCGCGTCAAATCTACAAGCAGCAAACAAGGAATATCTACAATACGCATTACCCCGTTTTTTTACTGTAAAAAAAGCGAAAACAACCGAAAGTTTGCAGCTCTTCAGCAATCTGCGCACGGCGTGTAGTTGTGTTACATTAAACCCCGAAAGTTGACAGTTTACCAGCACAACTAATGTGTGATAATGTTTCGAGAAGGAAAATTCAGACGAAAAGAAGAAGATATATGAGCATAAAAAATAGTAAACACACGTGTTAAAACTACAAATTATTCCGTTAAAAAAGAAACGAAGGGCGGCGGGGATAGAAGTGCCAAAAAGGAACAGATTGTACACTATAAAAGTCATAAAAGGAACGAAATAAATGGCACAATAACCGAATAAACATTTTGGAAAGCAAATAAATGTATACATATGTAGGTTGCGTGGGTGTGTGCGAGAGTTTAGTAAACAACCGTAATAAAAAACTCAACTACCATAAAAGATATGCATAATGCTTACATAGAATCCATCACAGCGACATCTTGTCTAGACGCTTGGCGCCAATTCATGAAATAAGTGGTACACATACATACGAAACAATATATATACGCAATTGTGTTTCGTAATCTTTAAACGGACAAATGGCTGCTAACAAGCTCCAGAGTTAGTGTCGGTAAAACTTTTGTGACTGAGTTAAAGACTAACAAACATTCTCAGAACGAATATATCATACACCACTACCTTGCCAATCAATGAATGACATGCGGATGTAATAAGTCGTATGGATTTACGATTATTCTGTCCAGATATACGTCACTGTAGTGAGAGATGAGCAATTGTATATTCTGGAAAGCTACCTCCCAAATTTTTGTTGTGCAAGAAACGATAGCTTGGCTCAAACCATGGCCCCGCCAATCGTACCTATATAACTATATCCCGGAAACTAAAGACAATATGCAGGATAACATGTATTAAATAAATAGTGACAAGGAATTTAGCGAACTAGCAATCTATTGCCTATCGGAAATTATCAAAGATTGAGTAATCTCGACTAACATATGTGCTAACGATAAATCTTGCCATGTTTTTATAGTTACTTGAGGTCATACCAATACAAGATTCGTCCCGTTTCGAAACTTTTGCTAAGTATTTTTTTTTTTTTTGTCACGCCTTTAACTTTTTCTCATAAAATGTTATACAATCGATAAACTTGTGCTTAACTTTGCAATTTCTCTATATATACTGGGTATACATCGCTTGCATTGCTTGCATTCCATATAAGCGCAGTTTTTTTTATAGGTTTTTTCCTTTCTTCGAGAAAAACTTGAAATTTGTGAAGGCACTAAGATGTTGTGAGTAGAATAGTGAAGCGCGAATCAGTTAAAATTTTAGTACTTTAAAGTGTTCACGAATTGTAACCATTCCGTTCGCACACTGAATAACGCATTTTATAATTTCTATAAGAGCTCGGTATATGCAACTTTCAGCTGGAATTATTAAACACCGGATGAAGAAATAAAAAAAATAGGTGTGGGATGGTGTGAATTGGCTTTTTGCCACAATGTTCCATTCCTTTTCCCCTTTCAAGTTGGAGTTCATTAGGATTCCGTTCTCGATAGTTTTAATCTTTTTCTGTAGATGAAAAGCTTGGCATTCCTTCACTGCTTTCGATGAAACGTGTCGTTATTTTGTAATTTTTTTCTGTAATTTCTCCATTTTTTATGTAAATATTCTTCTTAAATATTTACGAGAATAAATCCGGAGCACTTATTAAGACATTATTAGGGGGGTGAATGAATTCGAGTTCGAAACTACAACCACAGCAGATACAAACAAAGCAAAGGCTTGAATGTAAGTGAGTAAGTAGTATTTTCAAGCAAATGTCGGGCAAAACAGAGTAAACTAGAAACCAATAAACAAAATTTGTTACACGCATACCAATAGACGTAGAGTTAAGCGAATAGCTTTTATTATTTTTGTTTTTATATTTATTTTTTCCTTTAAGAAGAAGATAATAAAAAGTTTCGCTACATTATGATTAGCGTGTTTGCCAAGCATGCCCTACAAAGCGTATACATGATGTCGGCATTAAAAGAAAGGGAAGTGTATTATAGCGCAGCTAAGTAGCATACGATACCAAGTAAGAGCAGCGGTAAAAACGGAAATTTTGTAATAAATTTTGTTTTTTTTTTTTTTTTATTATTTTTCAGAAAGTTCTTAAGAAGTGAATGAGTATGGGGATCGAAATGAAAGTTTTGCTTCGTGTGTTTTTAGTTTTTTCGGTTTTTTTTTTTCATTTTGTGAAAAATCGAACTTGTAGACAAAACTACGTGCACAGATATATCATTTGGCAAGAGCTGAAAAAAGAAAAGAAATGAGAAGTAAAAAAGAAGGTCACGCAAGAATCATGTTATGTTGGAGTTACTAGTATTTTGTGAGACAGCGTGGAAACAGCATTAGTATCAGGAAATACCAGTATAATCTACAAAGTGTCAGCAAACTCTTTCAACTACGTTCGGGCTAAAATTGAAAGAAAAAAAGAACAAATGAAAAAAATAGAACCAACTTTGTGCCAGTTTTGTAGTTGTTAAGTTTTATAATTTCTGCTTAAACTAATGAATTGTTAATGAAAATAAACTGTTTAAAGAAAGTGTTGCTTTGAAGTTTAAAGAAAATTAAATTGGTTATGTGCGCGATACCCTAAATCAAACATATTCAACTCACCAGATATGTGTCGGAGTTTTTAAGCAGCTATAAGGATTATTTTTTCTTTTCCGTAAAAACGGTGGCAAGGCGCAATATAATCTAAACATTTCCTAACTGTCGTTTCATTTCGTTTATAAGTTAATATAAATTAACTCGCATGGATTTCTTTAAAAGGAAAGTTGCTTTGAGAAACTTTCCGCTTAATTAATAGGATAAGTCGCCAATCTTTTGAATTCTTAGCATTCTAAATCACACGCCATAGGACGGCAAAAGCATAATCTCATCATTCTTGGTAACTGCATCGACGATCCAGAAAGTGCAGAAAGTCACCATACCTCGAAGTTGTTTTGAAAACTTAACGTGTTTTTGCGAAAAACACCCATAACATCGACAGAAACTAAATGTGAAAACTTCAGATATCTTTTACCTTTTTAACTAACTATAAAGTTAACCTTTTTGATAAATACTATACACAGTCTTCTCCAGTACCCAATTTGTCCCATGACCTGGTTCCAATGAACTGTCTTGCAATTATTCGCATGCTTAGCTTATCTCGCCATCGTCTTATTACTTTTCAAATTGACTAAAGTCGCTTTAACCTTCTACAGATTCTATGTATTCAGCGTGCAGGCTTATGTTCCACTTCTACCTAGTTTTTAGCGCTCTTTAAACAATAGGTCAGAAGTAAGAATATTCTTAATTTGGATTTGAAATGATTGCAACTCTCGTCTTTCCGCTTAACTTGGGCGCAGATAAAATAGTTTGCTTTAAAGCTTAAAAATTATTTCAGTCCACTTCGTTATTCCACTTTATAAGCGGTTGCTTTATTTGAGGCCCGCAATGTTCACTTTTAGGCATTGAGGTATTGTTCGGTTTTAAATCGTAAATTTGTGCATTATTTCTCGTAGTTATCATAAACAGTTAATGACTCTACGTTTATCTTGCTTCTTTATTCTTTTCAGAACTTTTTACATAATATCTTCTTGCTAAAGGTTTAATTACAAAACTTTTCCTGACAGAGTGTACAACGTTCTGCATATCGCTTTAAACCAACCACTCCTGCGATTACTTCCCCATCTATATCTCCTCGATTAAGAACGCAACATTCTCAAAAAGCAAACATCATTTTAAGCAAACTTCAATTGTCGACAACTAAAAGAAGTAGACGAATAACCGCAGCAAGAACAGTTAAGCGAAATGGCTGCATTTATAGCGAAACAAATGGTTGGCAATCAGCTAAGCGCCGTTAAAGGTAAGTTGTTGATTATTAACCTCTCAGTGAGAAAAAGTTTCAAGTTAGAACTCGTACAAAGTAAAGCCCTTTTAATGGAATTTGTTATAAAAGGGAAAAGCAAAACAGTTTATGATTTGATTTTCGACATTAATAGTTTAAAGTTTTTACCGCCAAAAATCAATATGACTAAGAAATAATTTGCACAAGAAAGATTTGCACTCCACCATATAAATGCAACACGGCTATACGATCTCACGATAGCTAGTTTTGTAAGCATAAGCCACCAAAAGTTTTAATTATCTCTTAATCACACGCTCGACGCTTTTGTGTGTTTTTACACTTCCACGTAGGTGGAAGTACACTCCTACGCGAACTCTTCAGTATTTTGTATGTATATATATGCACGCGTTTTGATTTTGCCAAAATAATAACTGGAATATATTTGCCCTCCTGCTTTCCTCGCTTCCGTCCTGTCTTCTCTCTCCTGTCTTGCCCAAAGCCCCCATGATGTTCCCGTCCCCTCCCCTATTTACCTTGTGGCTGGTTATTACAGTCAGACTGCGATATGTTTTTGTGTGATACGGTTTTTGTGCGCGTGCTTATGTATGTAGGCACTTTTCCAATAGAGTAAGAAGAGAAAAACTCTCCAGTAATTTAATCAATGAGTTTTTAACTTAGTTACTGTTTACAACTTTGCTTCATATAGCTTTCATTGCACTTGAAAGTATCGCATAATAAAACTTTTTAGTATTCCAATTAAAATTATATTCATTTTGTAACAAAACAATTAAATTACTATTTTTGTATTATAAATATATAAATTGTTCTTTTTTTATTGTTGAAAGAGGCGGATATTTGAATTTTTTTGATTCGTTTGATTGGATTGAGATTGCGTAACGCTGACGCAGCTTTTTAGAAGAGATCACGTAGAAAGTCTCAAGGGAATTTATTTACGGCATCATGTCGCTGTCACATGCAGGGGCACATTACGTAAAGAGGCTCTAGTTCAACTTCTTTCTCTCCAATTCTGCCGACCTCAACAAACGTTTTGCAAACGACGTCTTCACGATAGATGGCAGATACTACGTTTTGCTATTCTTTTCTTGCTAATCGTTCTATATGCTGGATTTCCGCTTTTGTCCGTTACAAGAGAATTTTTGCTAAGCACCAGTTGCATCAAGTGCCCCTATACATACGAACAGGGAACGGAGGAATATCCATTTTTGCAAAATGTTCGCAACACCCAGAAAGAAACTTCAGAGATCCCCCAAATTTTGATTACCATTAAGTTCTAAATCAATTACAGCATGCCCATCTGCTCACCTGTGATCTTCTGGTAGCCAAAATGAGCTTAGAAGTTGTTGCGCGTATATTGGTACTGAACACATTAAATTAGTCAAAAGACATGGCTACAGCACAACACAAACTCAGAGATAAAAAGAATGGGCGAAGAGTTTGACTTAAGCGGTGTAGGAAGTTGGCCATAGGTAGAGCGCCTCGTATACTTTCTTTCCGGAGCAATTAAAAAAACTTTCTCTGTTAGCGATAATCGGATAATAATTTTAGAAAAGCGAGATTCCTTTAAGATGTTTAGAGCAACTTTCAATGAAATCAGGAATGGTGTACAATCCGGGACTGCCTCTCGACAAATATGGGATGCCAATCTACCAGGAAGAATAGCTCGAACAGTTTCTATCCTAAGAAGCGTTAATTTGGAGAAGAGATAAAACTTTGCCTCAGCCTATAAAAAAGAAGGCGAGAAAAGGGGCGAAATATGTCTTGGAACGACGAAAGAAAAATAAATTCATATAGAACTGATGCGAGAAAAGGAAAATAATTCCATGTGGAGCATAGCGGAGGCAATCTAATGGTGCATGGCTGTTTTTCTTGGCAGAGTATCGGTCCGATACGTGTCAGAGAAAACGCTATGGATATATTTGTATATAAAAACATGTTGGAAACTGTAATGTCACCGGATGCCCAAGAAAATAAGCCACTCCTACGGGAATTTTAATCGGACAATAATTCGAAACATTCATAGAAATTAGCGAGAGCGCGGCTCCGGGAACATAACCTTGAAGTCACTCTTCCGCCCTTAATCCTATTGGGAATGTTTGGGGATGACTAAAGCATCATGTTTTCTGCAGCAAAAAAAAAGGGGAAATACGCAAAAAGTATGGTGTAATATCGTCGTAAAGAGACCTGCGACAATTAGTTTCATCCATGCCTATAAAAGTCGTAGCTGTCCTTATAGTCAATAGTAGTTATAGCGGCTATTGACTCTCTGAGCTGATTTCTCTAAAACCGGTTAACTTTAAGTAAAAAATTTTACTGTCCAGCTGGACATATGCGATAGTTTTGAGATGAACTTCTTTGTTTTTGTTTCTAGTTAGCATAACTCTAAGACCATTTTGTAGGGACTAACTTAGCTGGACATAAGAAAAAGAACGAAAAGCTTATAAAACTATTTCTATTTCTTTATTTCATTCCAATTGATTCTCTGCTCAAGGAGATTTAGTCCTGGAACTTCTTTACAATAACTAAGAAAAAATTTGATATTGTTTTCCGACCAAACAAAAAAAAAAATTTGTACGGCATACAAACAATGTGTTTAAAATATGACGGAGATTTGATGTTTTTCGTGAACGAACTTCTACTCCATTTTGCAATCAAATATCGTAGTGATGGGTATTAAGAGATTCAACCTACACCCAGCACAACTCCTCTGCGTTTTTGTTTTGATTTTATTCTTATTTGATGCAAATTATTACACATGATCAAATTCAGTTTGTTTTTAATTAAATGCAAGCTTACCATAATTAACACAAAAGCAAAAAGCAAATTAAAAATATGTTAGCGTTGAATAGACACGTACGCATACTAGCACACATATACGCATGCTTACGAGTTCATCCAAACAATGGAAAGTAACTACGGAAAATATTTCAATCACAGAACCACTCGAAAGTTGTTTGCATTTGATGCTAAGGTAACGAATACACATGCATCAGCGCAAACACTCACAGACACTCGCAAGCTCATACACACAAAATATATTCAAGAGGATGTTTCAAATAGTTTTATATCTAAAGCAAGCACACTTTGGCTTCAGTATATTCGAATTCATGTAGATGTGCGCTTCTAACTAAGGGGTCTGTACGCTAAGTGATAAGACACAGCTCAGCAGCAGTTAAAACAAAGCATAATGACTTTGAAATTTTTCAAGTGCAAGTTTTTGTTTTTTTAAGTATTTTTTTGTTGCGCAAAAGAATAACTGAGCACTTATATGGCGAACATAGTCTTTGTTTGGAATTTAAATTAGCCTTAAAACTTGTTTACATATTTATAAAGACGCACGTACAGTAATATATACAACATATGTAAGCATGTGACTGTAGTAATGTCAAGTGTTGACCCCAATTGAATGAAGTGCTTCGATGGCCTTGTGATATAGCATTTAAAGCAATTGATTGCGTTTACGTGTCATCAGAAATGCTTTCATTTCCTATATTCTCTAATTCTGACATAAACACACTATTTTACACAATGTCAAGGGTTTCCTTCTCTCTGTTAGCTGGCGAAAAAAGCAAAAACCGAAAAAAATCCCATCACCGTCAGAAGCGAAAACAGAGAAGAACAAAAAGTTTTTTACTTTTATTTTTGTCTCTTTTGAGCACTTACACTTTGCTAATCGTTAATTAATAAAAAGCTTAAGTTCTATTGTATAACATTAGCTTGCATACGTCATTTGCACTTTAAAAGTTCCGAATACACTGCACTGTTCTGCTGTGCTCTTGTTTTAGTCAAGTGGCATCGACCTGTTGTTAGATACAAATCTATCACGGCTGCCAATTACATCCAAAGTAAATGGAGACCTTACGATGACGTAAGTATATAATGTTAACATACGTTCAAGTATAAGGGCTTAACTTCTCGAGCGGGAATATTTTACCATATGTTTTCTAAAGTGTTCGATAAATTGTTTACAATACTATCCATATGAACTTTTAGGTCCCCCCGTACCAGTTAAAATAAAAGGCAAATAGTAGGTGTCGTAAAAGTGTGAAGACATAAAACATACGTTAGGATCTTAGAACTATTAGAACTTGGTAATCCGCTTAAAGGCTGATTTCTTTGCTGATCATTTCAGAGTTTCGATTGACACTTTCCTTTATAAGTAGTGCCGCTCCATTATCGAAGAATGATGTCTTACGGTTGTCATTCCAATTGCAAAATCCAAAACGAGCATTACCGCAGAGCATATAAAGCGTACTTACATAAAATATCGGCATAACATTAGGCATTAATTTGATAGTACCCGTCCTTCAGTCGATTAAACCAAATACCTGTCGTTTATAGGGAGAACTCTTTTGCCGGCGAAAGTTACTATAGGAAATTGGGATATTCACTGAGTGTAATTAACTGTTAGCCTTACCATCATTTGAGAAACGTAGATTTATTCTTGGTGTTTCCTTCTTTATCAAGTTAATTAATGGCACTATCATTTCGTCCACACTACTTGGTGAGATAAGGCTGGATGTTCCTAATCGCTTCTCCAGGCACTCTATTTTGATTTAGCCGAGTCAATGTAAATATAATTATGAGCTGTTCAACCCGTTCAGAGTTGTTTGCAGAAACCAAAATGATGTCTATCACTTGATCTCAGTATCGGATTCTGTAAAGTCTATCAAAACGACTTTGCTTAATACCTGCGATTTTCCCAAGCCGTAGTTAAACTAACTACTACTACTAAGCAATCTTAACATCTCATTATGGTTCTAAAATTAATAAATGTTGTTTAGTGTTTTGGTTGGCAAGCTTTCGCATGCTTGCAATCGTTTAGGGAATCACTTGCAACTTGGTTCTGCACCCTGTGTGGGCGTGCCTCTGTACTAGCTGTGTACTTGCTTTCTTTCTTTTTTCTTCCTTGTTCTTTAAATCTCTTTATAAACTTTATGCGAGTTTTTAATAATAATTAGTATAAGATTTATTTCTAAAATATCAATTTAGACCCTAGGTGTTATACCTGGTGTATTCGTTTTGTGTAGAAACTTCCGAGGCAATACTCAAGAGCGATATGTAAATAAATTTTACAAATTGTTCAACCAAACGATTTGCAAAGAAATTCATTTCGTTTGTTTTTTCAAGTGACCTACGGTGAAATTATTCTGCCAAAAAGAATGAGAATTCGAATAAGCTCAATAAAAGATAAAATTGAATAAATTTCTCTGCATCGACCAATAACAGTACTAGCAGGAGAAAAGGAAAAACTACGAGCACACAAATAAAAGATACAAAGAAGAACGAAAGCATTGAAGATACAACATTTTTTAAAGCTCTGCCGCTTGAAAACATACTGTGGAATGTTAAATGCATCAAATAGAATAAACGACTGTGCTTTAAGAGGAGGAGGACGAGAAGAAGGAGGAATGAGTGTGTGAGTGAAGGAATGGAAAAAATATAATTTTTTCTTGCACCTACAAACAATGGGAATTTTCTGAAAATATGCAACATTTTACCAATAGCAGTAAGTGCAGTGTGGCTGAGTTAGAGCAACGGTACGATTTACTGTTTACTCAAGAGCTATAATACCATTCCTCATACGCTTAAATGGACGAATAGTGCTTTACAATTTTTATTATAATGCACATAAGTGCACATCGTACATACTGAATAGAAATACATAGAGAAAGGGAGAAGAGCGACAAGACAGTGTGTCGAAAATTGAAGAAAGTACATTTGCACGTTAAACGGTACAGCAGCAGCAGCAGCAGCAGCAGCAGCAGTAGCAAGGCTTTGTTCTGGTAGATAGTGATGGAACTGAAGGGGTTTCCCCTCCCCTTTTTTTATATTCAATATACATTTAATGTAGATGTGTATTTGCGATCATTATGCAATTTGTAAGGATTTACGGTTTTCATTATATTTTGCCGTCTGAAAAGTGCTTTCTCTCTGTTTAGAATTTTGCCTTGGAGTGTATTGCTCTCCGTTTATATATATTTATGCTTCCTTTTATTGTATTTTTTTTTTAATTTAGAATTTAAATAACAAGAACAAAAAACTTGAACGTAATGCTTTCGTATTTCCATTTTATGCATTGGGTGTCTATTTTGGTTAAATGCCAAAAATCGATTTTTTATCCGACATGCATACATACTGCCGAACACATTCCCCGCATTATCTTCGATTCTTACAAATTAGCTGTCAAATGTTGTGTTCGTGCATGCTTGCATGACTTACTTCCTCCATGCCCAATTATTTTATGCTCAATTGCTGTTTAAATGAAAATTCCTTTAAATATTTATAAGAAATACCACAAGGCAGTGCAGATAGCTTGCTGGTTTGTTTTCCTTACTAACTTACTTACGAACATATTTTCGTTCATCTTCTATACCTATCGCAACTATTGCAACCTTTATAGAGCTTGGACTGAAATAAGCATCGGATGTAAACTATTTATGGCCTTAAACTGCAGCCGCTACTATTTATGGATTATGCTTCTCTCCTGGAATTGAAATTAGGGACTCAAGCGTTCGTCGACAATACAAACTTCCATTTAAAACGCTTTCTTTTCAGTACCCAGGTCGGGTAGAAAAATCTAAAAATATGATAAAAATTTTTAAATAAGAACACTGTTTAAATTTCATGATAATTTTATTTAGTTTACTGTAAGTCGATAAAGAACTAAAAACTAGCCTAAGGTTTAAACAGTACGTACAGCTGCCCATTCTTTCAAGGCCATACCAAATGACTGATTTAAAAGGCGGCGCATGTATATTCTAGATCAGGGGGATCGAACAAGCGTATAGTAAATATTATTCTCTCTGCTCTAAAAAAGCATGTGAAGGATTGGATATCAGTGGACGAGTTTCTAATTTGCTTTTTGGCGACAAATTTAAAGGGGGCACAAGTTCTATGCGTTAAAGGAAAAATTGCTAAGTTCTTTTCGCTCATGGATTTCGTTCACTGTTACATAGTTTCTTTTAATTGAAGACTGACTCTGTAGTCACATCGCACGGACAAACACGTACACTCTTACATGGATTGCACCGAGATGTGTAATAATTTACTTAAATTGCATTCCTACACAAACGGAGTCTGTGGTTGTGTGTTACTAATTTGGTTATATATTTTAGAAAGAATCCTGGTTTGGTTATGTCTCCCGGCACTTTCGTTCAAAGCCTTGCCCAAGACGCTGAAATACTGCAATTAAACAAATTAAATATCAACTGATTGACGTAATTGGTATATAAATTGGAAGAAAATTAAAGCCTAGCACCATCGGTTAGTGTAGCAGTAGATCTTTTCAAAAAAAAAATAGTTCTTCTTGCGTGCGCTTTCGTGACTTATTCTTGCGAGCGTTACTTACCATATGTTCTGACCCCGTGTTAGGTTTACATCGATCGAAACAATCAAGAACTCAGTTGGGCTCATTCGCTAGTTATTGACGAAAATAGGTTGAGCGAGGTCTTATGTTGGTGTGCACTAACAGGGATACAGCTTTCACCTTTCGAAATTGAACATCGAAATGATCATCGACAACAAGAGAATATTGAAAATAAAAGTTGCGAACTTTGGCGGATGAACTTATGAGTTACATAACCGCATTTCTTTACGGTGCGTCTGTCTTGTTAAATTTTAATTGATTTCGTTCTCAAAACGCGACTTTCAATTATTTATTTAAAATATTTTTATAAATTAATTTTAAGTTACAATGCGTTCTTCAATTATTAAGTTTAAACATTTTTCTCCTTTTTTTTTAAAAAAATTCGCTTTCAGAGTTATTTTTTAAATTGTGCTTTACCGTTCGTCAATAATGTATGCGTCAATAAACAAATGCAAAAGTTAATATTTCAATTTATTTTATTCTCATGCTTGGTTTTTATTATCGAAAAGCATACACAATATAACTCTTTGCCTCTTCTCTGAAAACTGTCTTTTTATATTTTAAATGATTTTCATATAAAATTCAATGTTATTTATATATATCGAGAGAATTTCTTTCCTATCGAATACACATTTAATAAGGAATAGCACGTGCTTACAGGCATACATACGAACGTATTGAACAGAAAACTGTTTATCATACTTGGAAAAATGAATTGTATTCGAAAGGAACTCAAATATATATTATTGTTCAATCGTTTGGAAAATGCAATTGGGTTAAAAGGAGGAAAAACCAAGAAAATTGAAAGGCAAAATGCGCAGCAAAAATAAATCAGCTTATCAATTACCAGCCAGTTGTTAGTTCCGCAATATAACTCAACTGCGTGCTCAACAAGAAAGCGAGCTTTTTTTGTGCCTTAGGATAAGTTTAGGTCATCTGCTATCTCGGATTTAGAACTGTTTCAATTTATATCACAAGCAAGCAGAAGGAAAACAATTTTTAATTGTTCTGTTAATTGCGACAAACAGGAACGAATCCTTAAATATACTCGCTTTTATTTTATATTTGGTGATTGCGCCTTCGGCACGTTCCAACGAATAAATGGTTTCTGAATGACACTTAGTGGTGTATAAGAAAGGCGAACAGATATGAACCTAAGGCCAGATGCCATGCCCACTTACTTACACCAAAACGTTCATTTCATAAGATTAAATTAAGTTTGTGCTGAACTTACAGTTAAAGAGGGTTAAGTCAAACAATAGTTACAAATAGCGCAGGTAATGTAACACATTTGTTAATCGTTTGTAAAGCAGAAAAATAGATCATCGTTCGCGTATCAACAGTTTTGATCACCGTGAATAATGTGCGTTCTGCCCTTGTATATTTTTAAGACGAACTCACAGCTAAGTTTCAAAAATTTCGCATTTCTTTTGAATCATGTCCGACTCAAATCGAGCATAAGTTAAATCAGACTCTGGATCTGTTCACAATTTAGTTATGTGAGTTCGTGTGTCGGCTTCATTGTAAAAATCACCATTACGTGCTCGAAACAAAAATCTTTTTTCTCACAGTTATCAGAATCAGTACAAGAAGAAAAAGACCGCATGCAACAAAAAATGGCCCGGTAGTTAATGTTTAGCTTTTCCTTCAATATTCCCGATAATAATCAAGGCAAAGTTTCTTCTATCGATCGGCAATCGAAATAAATAAAACGCCATATTTTGTTCTTGAATTCGTACGTGAAACAGAATATACTGCTGCATCTATGTTTGGGAAGAATTCTTTTCTAGGCATAAGGATGCTATCGCATAACAGAGTCGTGCAAATCACCGTGTCTTGCTATTATGATGCATCAAGATTATACGTTAAGGCATATACTACATAGATAGACATATACGCAGCCTAAACCAGCAGTAGGCATTACAAGATTCGATCCGGATCAGTTGTTATTTATCCTTTGCTTTGAATTTGTAAAAGGTGTTGAGATGATTTTATTTCTTAATAAAATGTTTTTGTCTTTGTCATAATTTATGTTACTTTCTTGCTCTCCTACAATGTTGCGAAGTGTGAACCCATCCTCTGAGACGATACTCACTCCGGATGTTTCATATTTTGTGATGTTCCATATTCAGTTACATAAACAACGGCAAGAGATTCTTGAATTGTTTACAGTATTTTTAATTGCTTTTACTTTATTTCATTTTCGCTATTTATATATATATTTATTCATTTGCTTATTTATTTTTGTGGTTTGTAATAACAACTTGACAAAGTGTAGCAATTTGGTTAAAAGACTAAGGTTTGAGGTCCTCTCGCACTATCGTACTCATTAGGTTTTTGTACAATATTCTGTATGTATGCGAGTGTGAACACCCTACATTGTATGTCAAATCGTTTCTAATGTTACGTTTGCCATACAAATAAGGACTTTGACTAACTATAATATATACGGTTCTCCTATATATACGTTTGCAGTTAAGCTTAATTGATTGATGGAAATTTCTGCTGACAAGCATAAATAGATAAAAAATATCTAGAGAATTTCGTTTTTACATATGTATGTATAACGTCTTTAATTGAAAAAAATGTTTATTTCGAAATAATGTCATGTCATGTTGTTGAAAAGAAAAGCCATTACTACAAAAAGCGGTTAAGGCACATTTTCCTTTAAATTGTGTGAAAAGAAAATTGTATTGGGAAAATTTTAAGCAAATCCTTACACAAGAGAAGGAAAATCAATTTTCCAAAAGAAAGAACAAATTGAACCAAAATATTTTTCGTAAAAAAGCTTCCTTTGTCCCAAAAAAAAAAAAAAAGAAAAACAAAATATGTTGTCAGCATCATTACGATGGTGCTACTATGGAAGCCAAGCAATCAAATCAAATGCGACTTTGATAATAGTTATGCAATGGTTGACATATATAGGAATTTTTCATTCGTTTGTGTTTATTCTAATAAACTTCATCAGTTATTTCATCAACGAATCATCGACAATATAATCATTATTGAAAGTTATGACGTAAACAAACAAAAGAGAAATTTATATTGAACTTATTCAAAATTTTTTGAAAACCATCTATGGATTGTTTTTAGCCGACTTTTAATAAGGTTAGAGCGCTTTTAACCTTAATCTGAAGTGGAAGCGGAAGCGGAAGCATAACTGTAATATGACTTCTCTACTCAGATTCAAATATGCCCCCACATTATACGCCGCATGTCATTCGGATTACGATACACAGGCATACTTAGGACGAAGTATCTAGCCAGCTGGTAATATGCTTAACAAAATAAGTACTTAGGGAAGATCATTATATAACACAGGTTTGATGACAAGTGCGTGTGTAGAAACCAACATTAACAGTACCATCCTTGTTAAATATTAATATTAGGTAAGTAATTACGTTTTCAACATGCCAGCGATTGCTATTTTGAGGCAGAATAGGTAATACTTCGTTCTATGATAGTAGATTCAACCAATGACATCTCGACGGTGGCATTCTGGCTTATCACTTAACATAGAAGTGAATATTAACAAGAACTTTTTCAGAACTGTCCAGGTTCCACTTTTCGATTTGACATAAACAAACTTCCGTGCAAAAGCACAAATGATGTAAATGCAGTTATAAGAGAGAGAGAGAGAGAGGTTAAAGCAACTTATTTGCGAGAATTAATAATAATAGCTTTAAGTAACATGAAGAGGTAGACTTGCAGGTGCAATTGGCCTCTTTAGAGATCGTCAGACAGATGAAAATAAGAATTGGAGAAGATTTTCCGTACCCTTTGCGTCCATCCCTGCCAGTGACATATTACTAAGTTGGGTGGGTGCGCTCATTCCCCGTAAAACCTCTGACAGCCGGTCATACCGTAATGTCTACATCCCTACAAAGTTCAAAAAATCCTCCTGAAACTTTCAAACGCATTAAACGAGATGCCGTTTTAACCAATGTAGTCTCATTAACTGCTTTGACTTTGAAAGAGATTTCAGCTCAGTTGCAATCGGTGTTGAATTCAATCTCGCAATGCCGAATAAAAACTTTGAACAAATAAAATTTGCTTTGAAGAGCATTTTCTTATTTTATTTAGTTAAATGGAAATTGTCTTCGTATAAGAGAAGTAAAGTCCTCGGATTTTTTAAAATGCAACGACTAAAGTTATAAAAAGGTGATAATACGAAGAGAAGGGAACGTAGAAAACTTAATGCCACACCATTAATTCCCCATTAGACTCTGCGGTTTCATTAAAAATGAAATCTCAACTGCATTTTTATTAATTTTCCGAAACTTTTTATTTGCGTCTTATACCAGGTACATTAGTTTAGCTTTGCATTCGTTAAGTGAGAATTTACATAATGTTTTAATAGCTATACCCAGCAACCGCATCCACATACTATGAATAATAGCAAAAAATGAATAGCAATGCATTGCTTTATTTCCAAAAACAAGAATTGATGAGCTGTCATTAGCACACACACTGCTGCCGTTCTACACTGCATTGAAAACGTATACGAAAATGCGACATCTATGTACAATAGCACATATGTGAGTAATGCGGTCTCGCTGTGTGTACGACTTATGAACGAATGTGTTTATGTGTATACGTGAGCATCAACCAACGAACTTTCACATGTCAAAAATTCACATTTTCCAACAGTTAATTATTTTCCAATGGTTTTTATACTCAAAAGTTGACGCGTTTTGCTATTAATGCTGCCATCATAAATTTGTCAAACAATCCACGTTACCAAATCTTCACAACATACAGGCATACAGTCATATATTACAATGCGTAATCATGACGTTATGTTAGATTCACTCGTGTAATAAATTTTACATAATTTGGGAAAATTTTGTCAACGAACTTTATAATGTCAAAGAGCGGTACACATTGTTCACACTTCGATTATATGTCGGTATAGGATGGCATTTGTCATCTCCCGAAATCAAATTGGAAAAAGGAAGAGTTTATTCACATTCTTAATCACTTTTAAAATAAAAGTGAACATTTAACTAATTTCATGTTTATTGTGCGCAATTAAATTATCTGCACACCTGTTCGCAAATGAGGGCAATGAATTCAATTACATTGCAATTGGACGATAGAGTTTCTGAACCTCTCTTGGAGCGCGCACAAAAGCCTATGGAAGTCAAGAAAGATTTAAAAAAGGGATTTAGTCCTCGGAGAGGACACATTCATTAAGAAACGATTTATGGGAAATATACGAGCCAAGTAAAAATTTGTATTTTCATTCTTTGTATGTACACTGTTCCGAGAAGCAAATTTCACAAACCTTGAATTATACGAATTTTTGTGACAGTAATCCACCGCTCACCAATAGTAAAAAAAAGTAAGAAACCCTGTCGCCGTAGTTCAAAAGTTCCTAAATCTCGATGAAAGTGTCGCCATGCGCGTATTTGCTTAATAGCAGAAGCGATAACAACTTATGTGCTGAGATTGTTGAATAGCTAAACTGCTCTGCTGTAATGAGTCATTTTGTACAACCACTCGCCCGAAATTGCGTTAACAAAGCTTGAAAGTAGTGATGTTATCAATCTACTAAAATTACTGTTTTTCCTCGTATTTATTTTTTGATCCTTACGTGCTAAAATATCAACTTTGTTGGTGTTAAAAAACAAAGATTGTTTGGGATTTGAAACCCTGTACTTTGTTCTTAAGACTTTTGAAGGGTTTTGAGAAAACTTGTTACACACTTTAAGACCGTTAACCAACCGAATGTTCATGTGTACATATAAAGAATTACCTTATACGTAATATTATTCATTAGTGTTATTCATACGCCACAACGCACCGTAGAAATCTTTCTGTACCTTGTAGCTCGTAGTGCGGTGTTTTGTGCGGTGTTTTGTTCAAATTATTTCTGTTAACCAACTGAAACGATTAGTTCCAAACACATATGGTAGGATAGTGTGTGTAGTAGGACATGTGCTGTTTATTTATATATATATCCAGATATGCAAAAAGTGCCTAGGAAAACGATTAAATTGAAACAAATATCCGTCACTTTTGAGCAAATTAAAAAGTACCAATGCCGTATAAAAATTAATATATTGAAATTCTTTTCAATAAATGAGAGACAATACAGATCCCTTGGACTACTTTGATGGTAGAGAAGCTAATTGAATTACGCAAAATTTGAGGATAAACAAACATTTCAATTGTAGTTCTTAAGATCCTCTTCAACAGCGAAACCGGTGGTCATTCGTGTGTTTATGTGCGTTTCATTTCTATATTTCAGCGAAACAGAACCATTAACAATTGATTAAAGTAATTATAACAATAATATGAATGTTGTACACACAAAAATACCACAATTCAATTAACTTGGAGTAAGAAAAATACGATTACTGGGTTTTTCTGTGAACTTGCACACTCGCACTCATTCTTACATATATATGTAACTTACCGTACATATACAAAAATATGTATGTTAATAGTCATGCGGAAGTCAGCAAAGAACGAAAGGTCGAATATAAATATGCCGTATATTCTTCGTCTTTGTTTTTGCGTATAAAGCATGCATGCGCATGTACGAGTGACATTTTCTACAAGTTAATGCAATTAAAATATCACATTGCAGATGAGCGACTTTACATAAAAACATCGCCATTCATATGGATCGCTTGCACATTCACAAAGGACCTTTCGCAAAAGCTTACGCAGTCTTCTGTGGGCTTTTTTTGCCTGTTGGTCATTACATTTATTCATAAGTAACGATATGTGAAAAGTTACTTTAACATAAATTACGCCATCAGCATACGGCCATAAATTTACGGATTCATTTTTATGAAAGTTAATGTGTAAATGTAATACATCTAAAGGCGTGTATACCTCAAGTATACAAACCAGAACGACGTATACATACATATGTTATAAAGGGAAGGGATGATTTTTTAAAATAAATTTCATTTACACTCTTTCCAGGCTTATTTACGAACCTTTATATTTATATTCAGATTCATTTCTACATAGATTTGCATACGCAAATATATCCGCGGACGGACATTAACCAAAATAAGTATTCACGTAAGCACAACATGCATATACTCTTTGTGAATGTCTGCTTTAAATTCCATGCAAACAAACGAATAAAACATATATCCTTAGCTGTATATAAGCCAACGGACGTAAACCACATGAATAAAATTCATAAATTTCCTTGCAAATTACATCCAATATGATTATACCGAATTTTGCGAGACTGTCGATGCGCCTGTATCGCATAATGCAGGAAAAACAAGCAGTACATTAAAATTTGCTTAAAGCTTTATTCCCTCAATATTACGACCACACCACACAAAATAAATTTAATTGTTTGCATGAATGTGTGTATATCTCCAGTTAAGTGTGCATTTACTTGAGCAGGCGGATGGTTTGAAACCAAATACACGTCGAGATATTAAATTCATTTAACCTTGCAGGTATTTTTCCTATCCCTATGCCCAGACTTGTTATTGTTTTGTTTGTACGACATTGTTATCACTGCAATGCAGGACTTGTTTTGCATTGGACCCACTCGCTATGATGCACATGCACAAGGCCATCACATATATGCATGTGATGCACATAAAAACATAAGTATATATATAAAATATCGTATACGACATACTTATATACATTTATGCACTAGTATGTTATATATCTCGATAAATGGAAGTATACTAATTTTATCCTTCCCTTCGCGAAAAAAGAGCACCTATCAAAGACTTTTTAAAGTATACCTCGATCAGTCTCTACATCCGTCTGTGTCATGATATTCGATTATCTATGCATTGTCATCGTTTTTCTAGCCATACAGATTAATATAGAAAACACAGTGCGTGCTTATTTGCTCCGATAGTACAAATTCCAAGTTGTCTGACATGTTCATAAGGTACAACTACAATAGTTTTGCAAAACTAGAAAAAACATGGAACCTTTTTGAATGGTATGATTATATAAACTGTATAAACCCTGTATGTATGGATGTGAGGGCAGGATATATAAGCAAGAAATGAATAAATGAAATGGACATATAGTGATTTTAGAACGTCTTGGCGAAATTTGCAGAAAACCTAACGTGTTCAATAAGCGCCACGAACTCTATTCCATATGGAAAGTTTATGCAAATAATTCTTTTAACTTCACATAGAAGAAGTACCTGCAGCTTTTCCGACTGAGAACTATTCCGACCCCAAAGTGAATAGACAATAGACAGATAACAAGGAACCTTTAATGGCGGTGGGTGTTTAAGGTTCGCATCAAACTCTTTTACGTATCTTTCCATTTCTCTTGTACCTGAATGTTAAACGCGCCGACAACATTACAAATGCATGGGTGTGCATGTGTAAAAATTAATTAATACAGGATCTGAAAGTATTTGGATGCTACTTTGCGGTGTCGTGTGCGTTGAAAACTTAGATAAAATGAAGGATTTGCACAGTAAAAGACTTTTACATCCCACATTTAATAAAACAGATAACTGTCTGTCTAAACGACCTTTGAAAAGTTTTTTCCTAACTCACTGGAGACCTCTTTGCATATGGCAAAAATGATAGTCACTGGGCAATCAATGAACTCTGCCTTAATTCAATTCAATTCACTACATGGGAAGAGATTGAATTGAATAGAAACGTAATTGTTTTTTACAAAGAATTTCAGATTGTAATTTGCAAAATGTTAGCCTTTTATGTAGGTTGTGCGTTTGCTCTCGCAGTGAAGTAATTTCTTAAAACTTTAAGAGTTGTGTTCATTCGAAATAAAACAACAGGGAGGACTTGCTATTAAAAAATATGAGAAAATTAATTTCCAATCCGTTGAGCAATAAATTTCTTGCACTCTTCTTATCGTTATCAAAGAAAAGACTGACTGCGCAAACCAAAAACTATTTAAATAGAAGACGAGGCAGCGGGGATATGTGGGAGCAAATGTATTTTTATTCTCCAAAAAGAGTGGCCAGTTTCGGTTCATTTAGTATATTATCCGTAACATGACAGGTGTTAGAACGATGTTCGACCTGCGACCAAATATTCCACTTAAAAAACCTCGCTTAAGGATGTGAAGATAAATTCGAATTTAACTAGCAAAGACACAACCAGCAAAGACACCCACCATATTAAATAGTTCCAATTAAAATCCAGTTGAATTTTGACATTTGTATGTATAGGTGACATTTTCTAGTTTGGCCGCACTAGGGTCTCAAATTTGGGTGTTCTCCCATATCCATTTTAAGCTAACATACAAATGTCAAAATCCAACTGGATTTTAATTGAAATTATGTAATATTGGCAGGTGTCTTTGCTAGTTAAATTCGAATTTATCTTCACACCCTTACCTCGCTTTATGTTTTCGTCATTATCTTTTATCATTTTTCCCTTTAGCACTTCGATTACTAAAGTTATTCAATCTGTAATGAACTTAAGACCGCAAAATTTTATTAAATATCTAATGTGATGCCAGGCACTCTCTCTTCCTTGTTCCTCAAATGCAAGAATATTGATTTTGATTTACGAGTTCTCAGCAAACATTAATAAAAATATGTGTGTGATATGAATAACAGTTGAATGGAGAGTCTATGGTAGAGTGATTGGCAGGTACGTGTGAAAGGGTCTTTGTATATATGCACTACATTTATGTGAATGTGCACGTACGTCTCATCCATGGCCCTTCAAGTTTTTTAACGGAATTGTCAATAAAATTAGCACACAAATACCGATGCCATTCCAAATTAGAATTTTCATTCATTCGTTCAAAGCAAATAGTAAAAAAAGAAAATGAGAAAAAATAGTGTGACATCAACTGCATTCAGTAGCGAAAAACGAGCACACATGTGTAAATAGGAGCATGCAATATACACATTCAATAAGTAAACTCTGTCATATCACAATCACCATAGGCAACTAACTGTGATGACTGGCTATAAGTATTCTTCCATACCCCAGAGCACGCATTTGCACCAAATGTGTTCGCATTGTTTTCATCGTTATAATGCTGTGCCATGAACTGAGTGCATTAAAACTATTGCGTATTTATTAGTATATGTGTGAGTGTGTTCGCGTGTGTGTGACATAGTAAGATTACTTTTTCAATTTTATTTCGTCTCTAGCCCAGTTTTCATTGCACGACGATGACTATGATGACGCTGATGGGTATAATGATTATATTGTTTTTTTTTTTTTCTTTCATTTTTTCCTCCTTTTTTTTATTAATGAATCTTAAATGACGAACTGAATGACTGAGTGACTGCATGATTGAGTACAGTCATTATCTTTTCAACGGTTCTGCCTTATCAACATCAATTACAACACTTCCCACAATATTATAATTTAGTGCTTGTGAACTGTTTTATAAGCGTTTTAATTTTGTTAAATCATCAAACACATACGGACAGACCAATAAATATCTGCAAAATGATTCACGTTACATGCATTCGTTGTACGCATTGCAAAATAATGGGCGTGGTATTGTGTGAAGCCGTCAAATTTATTCCTTTTATTGCATTCGTTTGACGGATTACCGAGAGCGGAATTTCCGCATTTCCACTACAATAATTTGTATTTAAGCGAATTTACATAAAAGATGCGATGCAGCAGCATATTTATATTCTGCTCACTTTCAAAGCACACATTTTCGTTACGCAGTCAGTCAAATGAAATTCTTTACGGTATTCACTTATCCGTTTATTTATTCATTCGTTTATACGTTTGGTTAAGTATTTCAATTCGAGAGCGCAGTTGTGCCACAGCTTTTGAATTAATGTTGCTTATGAGAATATTTCGAAATTTCAAAAACAATTAAATTCAACGCTCCTTTTGTTGCTATAACAGAAGATATGCTATCGACAATATCGATAAGACTTTTGCATCTGCTAACGGCGCCAAAGTTCGACACTCAATTGAAACACAACCCCAACTAAGTAACACCAACAAAAACATATAAGAAAGTTATACTCGGCTGGGGTAGAATCTCGCATACCCACCACCATTAATATCTTTAACGCGTCATGCTTTTATTTCTTGTCATAAAAGAGCGAAAGGTTAAAATTTATCTTCCATCTTCTACTTCTAGGTCGTGGTGTTCGTCATATATATTTTAGAATTAACGCATTTTTGGCTCATAATATATATTCATTTGAGGGACGCTCACAATAGTTGTAAACATTCTGTTTCGTGTATGGGCATGGCCGATCTTTTCCACTTTTGCACGTAAATGGTAGAGTTTTCCGTAAAGTAAATGTGGCAAATTTCAGCCTTCCATCTTTTATAATTTGCGGTTAGTGAGCAAAAATCTACAAAATGTTGTTTAGAAAAACGGAATGGCGTTCAACTTGCGCTTCACTGCGCTTCACTGTGCGCTGACCAATTCGGGTAATGGCAACTTGCTTGCAAAAGCGTATATAAGCAGCAAGCGCATCGAGTGAGTTGAAAGGCGTTGCAAATATATATAAGTTCCTGTAAATAATTTGTAAATAGATCTCGCAATCGATTTCTTATCTCAAATCATTAAAATTGCGAAACAAAAATTTCCAAAAAATTGTTCAAATTTCACAATCGATGTTTTTCTCTTTAGAAAGTTTCGCGAAAAGTCGTTGATAATAGTAATAATAATAATAAAAAGAAAAATACAATCAAGTTCCTCTGGGCAGTTCAGTTAATTTTCTATAAATGGGTACATAAACACATGTACAAAAATTAAAACGTAAAGAGATGAAAGAAATATCATCTTTGCCCAATTGCTCGGCATTTAAAACAGGGACAGAGTAACATCGGCTATCGAATTAAAACCAAAGTAACAATTGTCCAAACAAATCATTCATTGCATATAGAAAGTAATGTAAAGCAAGACTAAGGAATGGAAAAAGGGATAAACTAACAAATCCAAAAAAGACTTCGTGCATATGAGTGACGCAAAAAGAAAACGTAGTGACTCGTGCTAAATACTATCCTCCGGGGTTGTAAGGAATGACGGTGAACACGAGAACGAGTGCGGATGCAAGAGCACGCCATTAGTAAAGGGGCACAGTAAATCGCATACTTTATTCGTTGTAGAGACAGCGTTCCAAATTTTTATACACACACAAGTGTAGCGGAGAGTAGTTTACGCGACACATATGAATAAGTAGGAAATGTGAGAAAAATCTGAGTAAAATTTCTTCATTCTCAATATTTAGTCGCTCTTGTCTTTCTTAAGTTTGTGACAAGGCTTTTTAATGAGTTTTCCGCAATTACAACATAAACATAAACAAAACCTAGCTTTGATTACATAACAAATCACAACAAGAAACGAATTCTTTGATATTCCGCTCGTTCTCCTATATAAGTAAATATATTTATATATGTATCTATATATGTTCGGTTTATGTACGCTTGTGTAGAAATTAAGAGTCAAACTGTTAATTAAGCGAATAATTTTTGACAATTTATAAATGAGCTTAACTTGTCTTCCGTTTTCCAAGCACATAACATAAAAACTTTTGCTGCTGGAGCAGACAGTAGGGAGCGAAACTTTTTCTTTTCAATTTATTGGAAATTATTATTATAGTGAGGAGGAGAGCAGAGTGGGAAATATGCCGCATGGACATGTGCATTAAAATGAAATACAAGCATTTTGTGCTTTTGGCAATCGATTTTATTCAAACTGTACGACCGAATATTCCATGGATTTAAACTTTTTTAAAAATGATGTCTACGATTTTGTTGTGTGAAGCTCTTCTTCTCACAAACTTTTTATAAAGAATAGACATTTCTCTTTCATTGTCCAAAAGATTATATTTAAAAATGCTTTCAATAATGTTCACGAGATTCTCGGTAGGTACTCGGTATCATTAGTTTGACGATGCGTCAAATAGGTATGCGGAGTTTCAGATGATATCCAACTACGTGCTCGTCCGGATCAAGCGCTTCAAAATTTTCCGTTTTTCCGTCCGCTGAACACACCTCGGTTTTTGACGGTTTTATTTGTTTTTGGAGGGTAAGGACGTGGTCCTAATGGACATACAATGTCCATACGTACGTATAAATAAAAAAATCTTTGTTCGTTTTGTCCATACTTCTACCTACGACAGAGCAAACCGCAATTGTATACTTTTGCGTAACCACAATTATGAACAAATGCTCACAACTGGCAAATTGACGCGAAACGTAATTTAACGCACGTGAATTTTATGTAAAAAAAGGCAAAAAAACATTGAACTCCATAAAGAATTCAATTAAAATGCAAATACGAATTTAATTGATTGAAATCGTTCGCACAAACAAGTGAAGAAACAATTTACATATATATATATATATATATAAATATATATATAGCAAAACACGTAATTGGCTTTAATTAATTAAACGACCACATTAATGTCTATTAATATACAATTTTAAACATAAAATAAAATTAAACAAAGCCGATTATAATAATAAAAGTATAATATGAAAGCAAAAACGGGCACGGTTTTGTTGTAGGTTGCTAAGGATAAATTGATATAAGAAAATGCACTCAATGCATATTTTATTTATATAAATGTTTGGATTAAGATTTTTCTTTGTTGTGTTATTATGTTCATTTGTACATGGACTCAACCATTTTAATGCTTTTCTCTACGATATCCTTTAAGTGCTTTCTGGTTGAGATTGTCAAAATTTATTAGTTACAAATTACACACGCGTGCACACGAAGAAAAAGGTATAAACGAGTAATAAATAAAAATATCAGAGCATTTTATGAACGTCAAGTCGTATTTTTATAACTTAATCACAGCAATAAACAATGCGTTAAAAGCAATGAATTTCAAAAATTTCCAGAGATTATTTCAGATTTAAATGTTATTTAGATAATAAATTAATTAAAAACCCATTCTTAGAATGGCGAATAAAATCTATTTGTATTTTGTAAGTCAAAAAGACGTTTTGTAAAAATGAAGCGATATAGAAATTATAGGATAAAATTGTCTGCTGCACTATACTCGGTGCGTTTCCTTCTAGGAAATATGCTGCTTATATGCTAGACACCACACACATGTGTACTCTCTCAGAAACTAGGAGTGCAGTGCTTTGTTAATTAAGCTCGTCGTTGTTGGGTTCGCCGTTGTTGAAACTGCTTCGGGGCTTATAGAGCTGTATTGGTTTAGTTTATTGTTTCGTAATACAATAAGCGCATCTTAGGAACCGCAAAAGGCTTAGCAGTGATTTGATATCCAACATACTACGTACATGCACTTGGAAGTAAGAGGAAAATCTCTGCAAATAAATGGAAAAAAAATCCTTACTTTAAAAAATTTGAAAATTGAATTAAGTGCGTTGGTAGTTACTTATTTTACTTCTTTCCATAAATACTAGAATAGCAAATCAAAAAAGAAATAAAGAAGAAATACTCTTCAGAAATAAATGGAATATTGCTTCGCTGTACTCCTCAACTAAATCCCCGGTGTTTCGCTGAAAAAAGAGGAACTGAAGTAACTGTGAAAAGAGAAAAAAACGATACAAAGTAAGATCCTTGGGTTAGTGTAGCTACGCATAACGAAGAAAAACAGTGAAACAAGAATCAAATCAATTAACAAACACACACAATAGCCGCAAATTCCCAATGTGGTTAAGCATGCATATATACGCAATCAATGCAATAACAAGACGGAAGTTTAACAAACTGCCACCAAAGGGACATATATTCTTGTTTTCTGTTTGAATGGGACAAGCAATAAAACACACGAAACACATGCAACGCAGTAATCGTTGATACATTTCGAAGAGAAAACCTACAAGAATGCCACGTTGAAGGTTTTAAGCACTTAAAGGTAACAGTTCACCCAATAAGTTTGTAGGATGATAAACAGATGGAGAATGACTATCTGAGACTGACAAATCCATAGGATTTTTAGACAGTGCCCACCTACAAAGCAAATGTGTCGAAATTTCACTCGAGTTACGAAATTCACACTTTTCGAGTATTTCAAAAAACGACTATATCATCCCACGAACTTATTGAATGATGCCTTATATATACGGGTTCGTTTTTGAAACGGACGGTTAACATGGTTATAAAAATGTTCTCAGTTCTACATTATTATTTCGCGTAAATAATAATTCATATATGAATTTAACTCGACTAAGACTAACGAAGATTTTTCGGAAGAAGGAAAACTTCATGTTTAGGGCAATACAAGCGAAAACTAACCGCAAACGACAAATCTACATTGTTTTCTTATCGAATATTGTTACTATCCCTGAAACACTGTCAATTGACTCCCTCCGGTCAAGCGACTTTGGCAAGATTGTGGGAAAAAGTGATCGGATTTCATCGTTCACAAGAAAGGAAAGAGTGTCTACTTGCTGATAACATGTAGCACACTGTAGCACATGACCATTGTCGGCATGTTGTATTAACCCTTGTTTGTTCAACTTCGCTTTAAATGATTTTCGCTTCTTTATGTATTCCTAGTGTATACGGGGTATAGGGTTCGCATAGCTGAACTGACTTTTATATGGTATGCAATTATTTTTACTATTTAGGTAAGGTGTAGAAATGTGTTTGTGCAAAAACGTAGCTTTGCCATAGTCAGCATTCTTCGAAGAAATGTAAAGTTAACATTACAAGCAAACACGTACGCTTTTGAAAGCAATTTAATAAATATTTAAAAGCATTAAAAGCATTAACCCTTCAATCTCGAGCATTCTGATGTTTGCATTATCTGAATGTGTGTGTGAATGCTGACAAGTCAAAAAATAAAAATACATACATTTGCATGAAAATGTTATTGGAGAATGCCATAGAACAACTTTCACCCAAGCATGTGTCTCAGTCTCAAGGCTTTTCACTTGTTTTTCTTTTTTTTAATCAGCTGTTCGAACTGTCGTTGTTAACATCCTGATATTATTTCTGCAGTTTTTGATCAACTCAAGTATCTTTTAAACAAACCATAACTCATTATCATCATTGTTTATTTTTAATAGCTGTTATGCTATATATGTTAGGAGCAGAGATTTCGAGAAAACAAAAGCATTCTTCAATTATTGTTTTTATCTCCAATTATGTAAACGGTATGCCTTTGTATAAAGAAATCAAATTATGTTTACACTTTTTTATATATCGTATGTGCAAATTTTATTGCCGTTACGAATGAAGGCTATCTTCTTAACCTTCTTAACCTAATACACTGCACCTTCTATCTAATTGCCCCAAGTTTAAAGAACATATGAGTATTCTACGTATTCCCCACAACATATAGAGACTTTCCACTTTCGGAGATCTTATGTGCAAAGCAAATGAAGAGTCAATAAAATCACTTAGCACATCTCGCAAACTTATTTGCAAGTTTCTTTTTTCCTTATCTACTTTATGAGGACTCGAAGTCAGAGGAAATGGCAGCAAGTTTGTCTGTATATGTGTCTGAATGCTCTTGAAAATTATGCCTATGAGAAAGAACTTACTCTCGTTTTTAGCCTAAACTCAAAACGTAAATCGATCGATGCTCATGTTGTAACCCAGACTAAATCGCTATAAGACGACACTTGAACTGAATGGAATTAGAAAATCTTAACTTAAGTAACGTTGATCCTTGAAATTAAAGCAAGGACAGTTTAAGTTGAAAAGATAAGTTAAGAAAATTTGAATTTCAAGTTCAACAGCATATAAACATATATAAATGGTAAGCGTTAACATTAAATAATGCCGTTGTGGTCGGGAACTAATTGTAAATACAACCTACAACCACTTTGTGTCTTAAGAAAAAATTCACAGAATGTTTCCAGAGTCGACTATACTTCTTCCTTCAATTTAAGGAGACCCTAGACTTCAAAAAGATTGGTCCTAACCGAGGGTCTCGCAATATGTGAAAATATTTCAAAATATGTTTCATAAACTGCTAGCAGAGAATAGGGAGCGATGTGAACCTTTCCGTAGGAAGAAGGACAAATAGTCGCTATAATTTTATTTATTTAGCTTGATAATACGATTTTGTGAGCAATTTCGGCCTATTGCATCCTCGTGAACTAACACATACACACACTGCTTCTTTTTCTTTAAAAGGCACTAAACAAACTAGTGGCAAGTCAGAAATAATTTGATAAATTGCTCCAAACGATGCCCTCAACATAAAGGCATTTCTTTTCAATATGCCACTTACATACATTTTCACTCGCATACATCAGCAACTTTCCCACTTTATAGCTCTTTTTCTTTTCCTTGGAAAATACATATTTTACTTACAGCTACATAATTGTTATGCGTTATCTTGAATTTCTCTGCATTTGTCAACTAAAGATCAGAAATTGTTGTCATAAGCATTCATGTTTATGTGAATGAATGAATGAATGAATGAATGAATAAATGAATGGATATTGTTACATTCATTCGTTTCATGTGTCGATGTGTTTGTGGTTTGCTCTTCATATATTAAATGCGTACATTTAGTGCTGTGAAAAGGTGTCTTGAGTTTTCCTTGCTCAGTATTGTTTTCCGGCAAATTTAATTAAATTTGCCAAGAGACAAACATATGATAAATAGGGGAGATTAACATAGATTGTTCAAGTGACAGCTACTTCAATTTGAATATTTCCTGTTATATTCTCATGTTTACAATTGTATGCCGGTAGCTTATCAATCTTGTTATTATATTTGTAACGTACAAAACTTAGAATGGAAACTTAAGCGTTACTGTTCTACTCATTTGTACTCCATTGGAATAGTCAGAGGCCCTGAAATGAATTATGACACATATTTCCTTGCTTCTGGCTTCAAAAAATACGAAATTGAACACAAACTATCTCTGTCTAGCGGAAATCGAAAATTCCAAATTTGAAAGATTACCTGATTAACAATTTTTAATTATGCAAATTAACAAAATTTAATTATGCAAATTAACTATAATTTATCGAAGGCATTGCGAAGAAAAATCCTAAAACTTCTGCTATTGCGTCCTATGTATATATTGCCTCCACTTGGACCGTATACGAATATGCATAAATTGATAGATATTTAATACGCGTCGCAATTTGGAAAATAGTGATGACTTGACATTTAATTATAAATCGAACAAAATATAAGTTTTGTATACAATTGCATCCGCCTGAGTGGCCGTGTAGGAAAAAAGCCGCGGCTAACAACTAATTGATCGCGGATTTAAACCTCAAGTACGGTCGAGTTTTCAACAAAGCCGATAGCTAAATTAATAGTAATAATATATACGGCTGTATACTGGATTTGAGACTAAGTTGTTAGGGCTGTCGTCAAATTACTCACAAGAAATGCGCTAGTTATAGTATAAAAATCTCTGTAAGTAACCTTAAGGGGCCTTATTACCTTTGGTGAGTCCGCCATATCTCTTGGCAAGCTTTCACTTTACGTAACGCTGCAGGGGAAAATATTCAAATGTCCGTTGTACAATTTGTTGTATGCAAGTTAAGGAAACATTTAGCGTTTACGAAGGCTTCATATCGAAGATTGACATAAAGTATCTTCTATTTACGAACCGTTGCTTACTTGCTTGCAAGTCTTTTCTTGTAAATAACATGCTTTTGAAATGATGTGTAAAACGTTTTGATATTCATTTGCTATATATACGTAACCTTGCCTATTGCTTCTAAGAATATCGGTGTTTTGTTTTATATTCACTCTAGGAAATTTATTAGGATTGACAAGTGTTTAAAGACTCCGAAAAGCACAGCAGAGAAACGGGTTTACCTGTCCTTGTGCAGCCCATTTGTTACAACCGCGACATTGATCGCAAATCTTTTCCTTCTTTTTACGCGAGACTCGATTCCGAAAATATTCGATTCAAACGACTAGAAATATTTCTCTTCGTCTTCGCCACCAACAAAAGAAACTCGTGTGTTTTGTTCCAAGTTACATACGGCATACGCCAGATTTGCTTAACTCTCCGCTATGGCAACGCTTACGCTTATGGTATGCTTACGTTTACATAGTGCCCTACCTTTACGTAATATTTATGAGAAAAGTAACTTCCTATATATATTTGTAAAAAGTCCAACATAATTTTTGCTTCCGTCTTCGGCTCAAGTCAACAAATTCATTCTGCGTATTTGCATTGCATGTAATTTGTTCTATACGTTTACGAAACTTAATCTACTTCTATATAAAAGATATATAATTTGTTGTTGTGCGTAAGCTGTTATCTGCTGCTCATCAAGATTTGCGTGAATTTGTTTATTTAAGAAGATGACGTACGTATTAAGTAGTCTTTCAATTATTGCGTCTTTCTCTTATCTTCTACTGGTGCAAGAGGTTGATGATTGAATTATTTAATGGATGAAATTTTATGTGGATGGCAATGATAATAATAAATCCCAAAGAGATATCAATGTACGTGAATTTAAATGGCATTAATTATGATTTACGTTAGGATAAGCACATGCGAAATACAAAACTAGCAAGAAATTACATTCAGCTCGATTCGAATTTTGTTTTCTTCTTTTGTTTTTTTTGGCAAGAGATGTTATGTGGTAAAGAAGCATTCAGCAAACGCAAAACATCCTACTCTTAATACACAAGAAATATTCTGATATATATAAAGTGTTGCCACTACATGCGTGCTGTACATACTCAATGCTCATACGTTATGAGCAGCTGACATTACCCGTGAACACAATAAGTGGTGCCACAACATAACCACTCTCCTCCGCTCCTCAACATAATTTACAAATTAACATACGAGTGATATTTTGATACAAATATTACTTAAGTAAAGACGTAGTTAAGTCGATTCGCTTCGCTTACGCTAATTAAGGACACGTATGCTTTATGCTGCGGCACAGGCAGTTACATCGGGACGAATTTTAGTGAATTAATCTTTTTGCACTCTAGTTATGTCTGTACACAATTAAAAATAAAGTTTTTCTCTTTTGAAATTCTTGGAAAAAAATATTTTACGACTTTATATAAAAAAATCATTGTTCCTTAAGACAGCACACAAGATAAATTTTAAACAAATTAAAAAAACTAGAACGTGAATATTTTAATATTTATTAATAGCTTACGGAGCACACACTATATCGATCTAAAATTACAGGCAAACATGCATCAAGGTGACCGGGCAGGCATGCCTGCAGTGTGAATATTATTAAAGAGGCCCGTCATAGAAGACATTTGCTTTTCAAGCAATTTACTGCAAAAACACACTTCCATTGAATTATTTCTAATAATTTCATGCTTAAGCGTTCACAACTGGGCATTAGTTTATTAGATTGTTTGTTGGCTGAGGACATATTATAAATTGAACAAGAGAGGACTATAGATATTACGGAATACGTGCGAGAATTCCATATTAATATTGCTACTGCAGAGACTTGGGCAAATAACTATTTTACATTAATGATCATAAACTTGCTCTTAGGGATAAACACTTGAATGAGCTTCAGCTTGTAGTCAGTCACGTAAAATTACCTACGATTTCTTTGCTTTATTTGAAAGCTTACTAACTCCAACTCCATGGTAATAAAGTGAATGTCACGTGTCCATTACTTAGTAATGTAAGACTCATTACTATATGAGTATACGACCATTCTCAGAAAAGAAAAAGAAAAAAAAGAAAAAAAACTTTGTGCACATATATATATATTTTTTCTAAATATCCTGCAGGATTATTATTATTGTATTTAATTTTGGAGAAAACAGGGAAGCGAAAATTCAATTACCAAAAAACTTATAAAGTTATGGTGGCAGATATCCCACCCCTTTGGAAAATTATTACGGGTTTCTCCTTGAAAATAATTTCCTAATATTAAATTCCCAAAAAAAACGATGTGTTGTGTCTCGCATACAATGTAGAAAGAGGGAAATGTATTACATCACAAATTTAACGTTGTTTTATGTTCTCAGCCAAATGATTATATATTCAACCTTCTGACCTTCTTTCTTGGAAACAATTGAGCTAAAAGCGAAATGCTTTACTCTGAACTCGTTCAATATGTTGAACATTAATTTTGCGAAACATTAACAAGAAAAAGCACTTCAGTAACGACAACAGATTGCTGCTGTTATTTACACACCACTCGATGTGCGTTTAATGCTATTGGTGGTGGAGAGGTGCAAAGAGAATATTTAGAAAAACAAAACAAAAAAAAACGAAAAAAAAACAAAAATAAACATTAAGTACCGTTCTTAAACAATACCTGCATCGTCAGCAGAAAAGCGATAGGCTGTTGAAAACAAAGGAACAGTGCCATCTGAAATTGACATATTGACAAGTTGGACCACATAACACACCGAGTAATAAACGAGAACAATGAAATTGCCAGAGTTTTCGGATCTCTAGCTAAACATAATTCCGTTTATACGTAATACAGTATAAAAAGCGAAAGAAAGACAACACGATGAACGAAATAATAAAAACGAGTGAAGGGATAAATTTAAAGTTGTGGCGCATGCGACAAATTGGCACAATATCGGCATAGATCTACACAAGACTATAAAGCTAAGGACTTTTGCCTCGAATAACTCTCACCTCAATCTGATAATCGTAACATTACTTTTGGCTCCCAAATTTTTGATTGGAAAACACGTAAAATCGTATTTATAGGCTTGCAAAATAGTTAACTAGAAAACTTTGAATGTTAAATAGGTTTTCCGGTCTCGGTATTTTTTTATCAACTTCATGCTCCATTTAAGGTTTACAATGAGAAGTGTATTTAGGGAAGCCATTTACGGTTTTTGACGTACGGTAGACGACGTTGCCCGAACATAATGTTTCTGTATATGTTTTTGTACATGTCCTACATTTTAATGCACCCTCTGCCGGCTACGAGCTATCGCTTGACAAATGCTCTGACACGAAGAAATGTATTCTCTATATCGCCCGGAACACAAACCAGAATGATAACATGAGCATGCCTTCATCTCCTTTGGAGAAGTTTTGAAAATTTTAGTTTTCATGCGTTTAAAATCTTAAAAGACTTTCACTTCTTAGTTCTTTGATTTTAATTTAAGCTCGAAACTTTTTCTCTTTCGCACATTACTGTTGGACGTATTTTTGTGAAATAAAGCGATTAAAAAGTCAACTTCAGTCATAAACCCATAAATATAATAACCTCTGCTCGCTCTCACCACTCACTCACTTGCTCCTTGGTGTGCCATAAAAGTCAAGGAAAGAAGAAACCCATAAGTATTTTAAAGAAATTAAGTCATCTTTACGCCACAAGGAAGAAAAAATAACAACACCTTCACTTAAAACTTCCTTCCCTTGTGGTTATTGTTTATAACCGTAAAACAGTGACTAGAGTAAATACTCTCTGCATAGATTTTATGCTTATATACATATACATATATATGTATCTATATATATATATATATATTTATTATTTTTTTCTGTAAGCGAAACAACTCCAAGAGTAACAGTCACACTAAGAAGAGGAAAGAAAACTTTTTTTTAATGTAAACTTAAATATAAGCTAAACTTATCGCCATCAAAGTTTATGATTTGCCTCGTGGTGCTTTCCTTTTGGTGTTTTTTTTTTTCTTTTTTGTGATTCGCTAGACAGACTAGCAGAGACAAAATAAATAAATAAAAAGGAGAGAGGGGGAATAATTCCAGTCATGACATCATCGATAGAGATATGATTTTGCGCAAAATATGATAAATATATTTATTTGCCTTTTTACAAATCGTTATGCACAGCATTTATATAATCACACGTACGCATAACATAATTTTGCATGCAGAGCTGAAAGACATGGTGTTATCGTAGTTACATGCGGTTGTCTCTATCAAGTTCATCGCATCACCTCTTTGTTCGTTCCTCCGTCCGTTTCTCCGCTCTCCTGCTGCGTTTAGTAGTAGTAGCAGCACGAGCAGCAGCAGCAGCAGCAGCAGCAGCAGCCGAATCATTTATGTTTATTAACTCATACATCATCACGATTCCCGTCATTGTGCTTGCATTTCAGTTTTGCGTCAGTCTTGAAAATCAGACAAGCAACTTGTCAGCGCAATAATGATTTTAACACGAAAGATGATGGTACCTGGACACGTGTAAATATTTCTGTAGTTGTTCTCTTAAGGTATTTTTCAAGAAGGATCTAGAGTGCACGATGCATAATTTTTTTTTTTAACTTTATTTTTGTTTAGCTTTACTCTATATTTTGCATAATTTCATTATTAATGGGGGAGTCCTGGAAAATTTTCTCAAAATTGACTTTGTACGCGTATTACGGTGATTTATTATTAAGTGCAAGGAAGAAAAGTGTTCGATTCTTAAAAGAAAACTGAATGACGGCAAGTTAAACGAAGCAAAGTCGAATTGAGGGAAAGGAGTTTTCACAGCGAAATTCTTGAGAGTTGAGGAAAAAAGTAAGTGCTAAAAGAGGGGCATGTTCGTACTTTGCTAAAAAGTAAATTATTATTCATTTGTGTAGATCTTAATTAAAACCTAATAAGTACTTTATGAAAAAACATTTCCAATGTCTTGCTTGCTCGTGGCATTGCTTTCGTTATAAACAAAATGGATTCGCTTTCTCTCTTTGCTTTAAAATTGCTTAAGAATTTATGAGACAACAGTGGACTGACTCAGATATAAAATATTAAGGGATTTTTATTAAATTCTTTGAATTAATTCTTTCAGGCACTTAAGGCGTCTTACAACTTTTACTCTCCAATTGACAGGCAATATGCTGCAATCTTAGTATTCAGTTAATTCTCAAACAATTGTTTTGTCTGGGAAGAGTAAAGCTCATCAGATCATATCCTATTGTACTTGACTCTATACTTCACTTATAAGTCGTTTATGAATATTTATCACATGTTTGGAAGATTGCGCTTGGATAACTGTGCGACATAAGTCAAGCAGCGATATCTCAAAAGAGTTTCAATATAAAAGCAGCGAAATGGTGATTTCTGGTTGAACTCATTGGTGGAACAACCTTCGTGGTAACTTGACAACTTTGCTCATTTTATGAAAGCGAAATAATCAACGATGCACGAAAGCACTTAAAGTTAAATGTTGTGTAAGAAAAATGGCAAAATTATACCGACTACGGATATAGAAAATTATCTAAATTGGAAGTCAATGTTAAAGGAACAGACAAAAACAAAAATTTATATTAAATTTCGTTCTACAGCATTTGATGAGATAAAAAAAAAAAAAATTAAATAACGATTACGTTAACATAAGAAAGCAAAAGAATAAAAAGAAAAGAAAAACACAAATAGAATACAAATCAATTCCGGTGCAAACCAATAAAACCTTGATAGTTGCTCAATCAATTACTCACACGGCTTTTCTAGGTTCGATCCCCTTCCCTACGATGTTAGCTGAATAAAGAATCTTTACTTGTTTAATCACCGATAGGCAAGGCAAGCCATTATACTGAAGACTTTTTAAAAACCAGTTCAAAGCAATTTTATTAAAAGCATAACACTTGTCCTATCTATCGTTCCTGAGGGAGTCTATGATTTTGCACAAATGAAACTGTAATGAAGTGAAAGCATTGTAATACAAAAATATAAATAAATAAAAATTATGGATTTACTCTTCAGACCTTTACGAGAACAATTGCTCAATGATTTGGAAAACCTATTCACCTGGAATACTGGGAGAGTGGGAATAAGGAAAGCGGGATATTGAAGCAAAAAAATTTAAAGAGATTGCTCATCGCCTACACTTTTATAACCAAATCGTTTTCATTTTTACTTTCTCGCTTTATTAATTTAATATAATTCTGGAAATTCATAACAACGATAGATTGTTCAGTGGCATCGCTCTCCTTAGCTGTAGTTAATATAAAAACGAAATCTTAGTAACCAGCACAAGGTTCTAAAGTTTTCTTGACTTCTTCTATTTGCTTTGGATTTTCGTTCATTCGAAGCATTATTTCCCCCATATTATCTCATGACAAACTTAGCCTCCGGACATATTTGGAAGTATATCTTCGAAAGGTTTGGCATACTTTCTTGGCTGGTGCACCTTTTTCAGCCTTCCTCTTGAAGAATACTTTCCTGAGGCGCTGTGTTATGACGTAACTTGAGAACTTCCTTTTTGAATATAAAAAACAAAAGCAAAATAAAAATTTCTGCCACTTTTCCTTCTTTCCTTTCTAATAAAAAAAAAAAAAAAAAAAAAAAAAAATGGTTTCTCTTTTTTGCGACTTCTGTTTTATTTATTGCCTCTGACACAGGAAGTAATTTATTTATATTTAATTTATCTTCAGTTTAGTGGACTTGATCTAAATTATGTGCGCTGCTAGTGCGAGTGCTAATACCATTACTCTCTTGCTTTTTAATTTTAATTAAAAATCTCTATTCATTTCCTCTTTCCGTTTTCGTACTTTTTGCAAGATTTCATTCTCATTCAAGTTTCGAGTTTTTTCATCTTTTCGTTTTTATTGCAACTCATTGAGGAAATTTTAAATTTTTTTTTTTATTTTTTTTTTATGTGAAATATTAAAAACTTGTACTTACGTGCTCAGGTAAAAACAAGAGCTTCTTTTTATACCTTTGTCAAATAAGCATCTTTTTCCATTTTCAGGCAAAATTCTCTTTTACTACATTTAGTTAAGCATATCAATTGCATATCATTTGCAGTTTTTCTTAAAACGAAAAAAAATTCAAAAAGCACTTCCCTTTTTTTTGTTTTCTGCTTATGATGAGAGATGATAAGACTTGCTCAGAATCGTATAATTTGGCAGCTTTTAATGTTTTCTTAGCCATTTACAAAAACATCAATCATTGCGTTTTGCATTTATAACGCTTTGGATGTTCAGTGAGAAAAACAACTCAGAAGAGTGAACCCCCATTGCCCTTTACAAATGAGTGAACATCTTTAAGCAAACAAAATTTATTGCGAAATAACCTGAATTTAGGAAAAAATAAGTGCAAAAAAAAAAAAGCGAGAGGAAGAGGAGACAGACAGGCAGATGTGACTAAACTTTTTTACAACCTCATGCTGATTCAAGAGATACATGTGTTGGGAAACTCGCCCTGAACACATTAACATGCCAAATAACGTAAGAGGCAACAGGAGTACGAGTAGCGGACACATAAAAACCATATGGAAATATTAGTGCTGAACGTTTCAGTCCGTCTCCGTCTGTTCCTTTCGATTACAAAACTTTTTGTATTAAATTCTGTAGAGTTTCTAGACACTTGTTTTAACTGTCGTTTCGATTTGAAAAATTATCCTTAACGTGACTAATAAACAAAATTGCTTACATGTCCGCGCATACAATACATGTGTGCCACACACATTTTATGTTTGTTGTGCTGTTGTGCAGACAGACATTTATGTTTTGCATTTTCCAGGCAATTGAGTAAGCAAATCAGCGAGTGTGTCATAGTTGACAAAAATTAATGATATTCATGTTCGCCAAGCCATAGTTTCATGACAAATAATTCGAGGAGTAGTTCAGTTTAAACGTTGATAAATCATTGAGGAGTATGATTGCCTACTACAGTTAATCAACACTTCTTTCATATGTATATATATTTAACATACTCTTTGATGATACATAATGTGTACCGTTAAGAAAGTCAAATGCTTTGCTACGCTTGGCAATTACGGTTCTGCGTAGATAACGCCTCAAATGTGAAATTCTGTCATAAATAAATGGTTTCGAAAACGCATAGCAGCCGAATACAGTCGTTTCATGTGTCCCTATGCGTTTAGGGAGAAAGTTGTAGGCTTACTTGCACTGTATGATAGACCTTTACCTATTTTGCTGACAGGGTGAGCTCTCTCTATACATGCTGCATTCTATGTAGCTTTTTACGCTGTGGCGAACTTAATATTCCAAGGCCAATAAAATTTGTTTACACATAGAAGCTTTCAAAACTCTGCATCTAGCATTTGTACTTTGAATAATATGCGTTCATTTCTTTCTGCACGGGCTGAGTAATGGGGATGAACTTGCTGTCCAATAAATAAAAAACCAAAAAAAATAGATCTACATAAGTTATTCTTCTCATACATTAATTTATGCATTATGTTGTTCTTTACCTCTTTTTAAGAAAACCCAAACGTAGCTCTAGTTAGCCATTTATTCACTAGTTATGCCTTCATTTCGTTCAAACGACGCCCAAAGAAACGCTTTGCCTGTTAAATAAAACATGTTCTTCAAGAATTTATAATAAATCCGTCATTAATCTCAATGCAGTGAACATAATGTAAGCTATCAATTCTCTAACGACTTTATGATCACCTTAAAAATCGGTACTTGTGTTAGATTCATCAACTATTTTAAGCAAATTAAGGCATAAATGATATTGCTATGCATTTAACTATACCTTATGTCTTATGCGTCCTTGACTCACGCAAAGCGGGAGCGTGGCACAATTCTCCGTGAAAGGAACTGAAGCTGCAATAGTGTAGAAGTGGAACAATGCGAATCTTGCTGTAATATAAAATAAACGAAAAGCTAGCGAAGCTATAGAATTAAAGAATGCTTTCATTAAAAGCAGAATTAAAGAATGCTTTCATTAAAAGCATTCTTTTATTATTTAAAGTTGCAAACGTAGATCAACATTTTGAAAAGAGAAGAATAAAAAATGAAAACCCTTCCAGTTCTTTCAGAGACTGAGGGGATAGATAAGCATCTTTCTTTGACGTTGATACTTTTGCTATCCTTCTGCATTATACTCAGCTCATATGTAAAAATTAGCTTATGATGCGTAAAATTTGCTTCAAAAATAGTTGTAAACAAAAAGGGGGGGGGGGGAGAAAAAAATCAATAAAGCAGCTATTTAGACCACACACTTAAAGTCAATTTATGTTTTATGAAAGAGTTTATAATTCATACAAAAGTTATTGATTATGTGCCCGAGATGACCCTCAGAACCCTCATAGTTGAATAAGTGCTGTAAATTTATTACGGCTTACGCTATAAACAAATACATATATTATCTGTTTTTCCACACGAATGCATTCTCAACTGTCGACAAGACCTACACACATATCGAAGTTTAATGCATGCTATGCTTCAAAAAAGCGTATATTTATGTTTATTTTATTTTATCTTTTGTATGTGTATGTGTGCGCGTGTGCGTGTGCGTGTTAATGTATGTATATCAAGGCTCTTGTTGAAATTTAATGTTGTGGATTTTTTAATATTACGAAACAAAGAAAATCAATTATGATTTTCAATAAATTTATTAATTTTACTATGAAAAGGTTTGCCTGCCAAAGCACTTTAAACAAGCAGCAGTTCTCATGTTATATACAATGTCAATGTAAATGGAAAAAGTGTTGAGCTCTTTTGTTGGAATGCTCCTTTCTCCCCGTCTTCCCCTTCCACTCTCTTCCATACGCAAACATTTTTAAATATAAACTTGTTAAACAAATTGCATTACGCACTCCTACGCACATATACACAAATTCTATGGAATTCGTTTTATGATGCCGGCCGTGCACCCTCTCACCTTCTCTCTTTACACCACCATTATAATCAATCAGGGGTTCACCCCTTGTCCCGTTTGTGCGAGTGCAATGAAGAAATTACAAATATTAATAATAAATTATCAGAAGCATTAATTTAAAATGTTATCAAATTAAATGCAATTAAAAGCAGACAGTAAACGCAAGCATGGCTTACGAAAAGTTTCGTAACAAGAGTAGTTTTGTTCATATATTTATTTATGAAAAAAATTAAAATGCAGTTTTGCATAATGACACTGAAAATGTTTATGTAAATTACGTAACAATTGGTTAAACATGACCAGCGTTCTCGCGCGTATAACACATACACAGGTTCTGTCACACGTAATCAGACAATAAGCTTTAGGGCGAAATTCAGCGTCCGCTTAAATTTTTGTATGTTCTCTATGTGTGTGAATAACACATTCCCAGCGAATATATAAATAATATCTAATTAAGAAGAACTTTTCGAAATTAATGATGATTTCCACTCGTTGAACGAATTCGTTAATTTAATTGAACCATTGCGTACCAGTCGATAATTCCATCTTTACCTGCAATTTTAGGATTTCAATACCTGCCGCTCTATAGCAGTCAACCGAGAAAATTCTTGCAACTACTTCTTCTCTCACTGGCACGGATTTATATGTGTGTGTATGGAGATGAAAATAAATGTATAAATCCATTTTGTAGGTCAAATTTAAGAGCTTGCACACTCAAAAAATGAATCCAATAAGAAATTTTCATAATCAAGCAGAGAGAGAATACTCACTTGAACTTTCAATTGCTATCCTCGAATTGTACCTTTTATTATTATCCTCAAGCATGCAAACAACATTAAAACCCGTAGTACGAAATGTCTATGTATCGTTGATATCAAGAGTGAAAATATATTTATATAAATCCTTTGTGGGATTAACCATAACCACAAGTTGTCACTTTTATTCAAGGAAATGTAGTTCAGGCTATTTTTCGTTATCGAAATGGGGAAGAGAATAACAGTATAGTAAAGACTTGTTGCAAATAACCAAAATCTCTTACTCTGTTACGAGGTTTTTTTTCTTTTTTTCCCACGCGAGACTCGAAGCTAATTTCTTCAGTTGATTAGCGTCATCGGTTTAATCTAAAACTACGTTCACTTGTATTCTTTGCCGTGAATGTTGTAAAGAAAAGCATGAGAATGCCGTAAATTGTGTGTCAGAGATTAAGAGGTTGGGCCCTTCGCAACTTTCTTTTGACATGCAAACTTTTCAAAATCTATTTCTTAAGATGAAAGGGTACATGCCTTAAGAACATCTCTATTAATTTTCCAAGACTTGACTAATTACTTAATCCACAAAACACCCAGCAATCTAAGTAGAGTGGTGACTGTCTTATAAATTGTTGTTTTGCATGGTAATGGTATTCCACATTACGATGAAGATAAAACTCGTTACAATAATACTAAGCAGAAGAAGCTGGGCATGCGTTCTTGATGCAATTGGACGAGAAAATTTAAAGGCGAAGACCCATCCAACATGAGCGATTAAGTCTTCCCGAGGAAACCTCCACATGAAAATATCTCTACCTTCTTTCCTGCTTGCTGTACGAATGTAACACACTGTAAAGCAGGCTTACGCTTGTGCGATCGTCGCTTTATTTCGTATACTGATGAGAAAAAATGAATCAATATCTAGATTGCCTCAAGGGCGAGTAGTCCTTCCATTGAGAACACAAGTGTTGTCTAGAAAGGGAACTTTGTCTCCCGTGGCCTATAACCTGCACAACGTTTACTTTTACATTCCTATGTATTCTCTTTCGAACAAAAAAAATGAATTATAGGATATGAGTTTCTCTTAGTTGCACAGTAAGAATCCCTTCCCTGCTCGTTGGGAAGAGCCCATTGCCAGTTCAGTCAAACGAACTTTTAGTTGACTCTGACTATCAAATTGTGATATTGAGATGAGCCCAGCCGATGCTCTTAGCTGAACCAACTTAGCCAATCATATATATATATATATCTTAAAGGACTCCAGCAGATATTTCTGGCTGACAAAAATTGAACAACAATTCTATCGTTCGATGGAATAATGTATATAACTCTAAGCAAATAGTTTGGTCTTTTTTTGCCACATTTTTATTGTTAGCATAAAGAAAAACAAAAACTTTCAATTTCTTTCTGTAAGTGTGCAGCAAATTTTTCTCTTTTAATTCTTTTTTAATCTCGTCCTGAAAAATGTAATTTAATACTTTTTAATTAATCTTGATGGAATACTTCTTCTACTTGATTATTTTGTAAATGTTACAAAATAAAAAAGAGAATCTATACAAGAATGTTTCAATGGTTTCAAAAGCGCGGAGAGGAAGAAGGAGGTCGAGCAGTTTCTATACGTTTGTACTAATGTTGCGTTCAATTTTATTATTTATTCATTAAAATTTAATTAAAATTGTTATACAAACACAATATACGTTGAGCAGCTGCTGCTGCTCCTACTGCTGCCGCATTATTACCAACTGCACATATAGGTACAACATATATGTACAACACAGATATTCTTTTTATTAATTATAGCGCGTTATTCACTCATTTATTCAGTCAGTCATAATTTCACATATATATATATATATTTTTGCACACATTAATTAAACAAAAATACTCTAACACTGACAGCTACATATGTAAGTACTTATGTTGGGAAAAAAAAAAAAAAAAAAAAAAAAAAAAAATCAAAAATACGTTAAAAAGTCGAGCTGACGCCAACTGCAAAACAACCACATTCGATTGTTTACGATAGGAGCACATTGCACATCATTTTGTTAATAAGGCTAACTAATATACTCGAGTGTGTGCGGCGGCAGGGAATACGCACATCTGTTACGTATTATTCCGCCTGAAACGCTTCGTATATCAAAATTCAATTTGCTTGAAAAGTCCATGTCGTTCTACTTTTTGCTGATTATCGCGATTGATTAGATTTAGGTAAATACCAAAGGCGGCATGAATGCGAATGCTTGTCAGTGCTAGCTAACTAAAGCGTGTGCTTGAATACTGCACAAATCATATTATATTTGTGTAAATCGAACAAAAAAGAACGTATTAACTGCCGTTGGGGGGAGAAAAATGAACTGCAATTTTCGATTTCAATTAGAAAAATTAGTTAAATTTATAATAAAATAAAGTATTGTAAGAGAAGCCGTCCCTCCGTCCATGTGTTTATTTGCGTTTCTTATTTCAAGGACAAAGGGAAGCGGCCATTATTGATAAGACGAAAATAAACCGAAGCAAATTAAACTAAAATGCATAAACAATTTTTCATCGAGCAAGGCAAGGCAAAACTAAAGGCGGAAAGACAACAAATTACACTTTCACACCTAAATTAAATACTTGTAATCATCTTGATAAGAAGAAAAAAAAGAAAACACAATAATGTTGATTGTTTTAAGCTCAGACCCGAATGCAAGATCCCTTCCATTCAGTGCAATAACAACCACTTCGGCGCTGACAGTCTTGAATAATGAAGTGTTCAGAGAGAGCAGAATACGAAGTAAAAAAAAGTTTGCAGGAAAGAAAACTATTTTCCGACCAAGATTAATTACAGTTTTCGACAATTCCGTGTATATTGGTTCTTACTCAAACAACGTTAACTTGGCTAACGTTTGACCTTTTTATTTAAATGCCTTACCTGTAAAATAGTAATATATATATATATATATATTCATATATATACTCATACATATATAGATATAAATTGTGACCTTCGAAATTTGTTTATGTAAAAGTTTAATTTTTCATTTTTTCTTCTACTTTCAGGTAAGATTACTGATAAATCCATAGTGAACTGTGATGACACCAAACAACTTTTCACTATAAAAAGAAATTTGTGTGTGTTTGTAGTGTTATCTTGTCCCGCAGAAAAGTAAGTCTTGCTATTATCCGTACACCTGTTTTTTTCATATTTATCACACAATTGGTAGTCGGTTGTGAAGTGACGCGAGTAAATGATTAACGATTAGCTAGAAAAGAAAATCAGAATAATATTATCAGATGGAATAAAAATCGAAAACATACAAACAAACAAACTAAATGAATCGAAATGAAACTGAACGAAATTTGGGAGAAGTAAAACCTTTCAGTATTATTGAGTGTGTGTTTAGTGTGTACCTTTGTGGAAACTTTTCACTTAAAGAAGAAGCTGAACTAAATGTACGTACGCATAATAGGCTCGCCTGGGCTACGTTTGCTCCCACTAACTAACGCATTTACTAGATAACGGACGCAAACAACAGCGACAGGCTCTTCACCAACACCATCGTAGTATATATTTCTATTGTGTTGTAAGATTCAATATTTTGTTTGCCGATCTTCGAAATGCCACTATCAAAAAGGGGCGTCTATAAAGACTCCTCCTGCAATGACTGAAAGCTGAAATAAGCTTTGCAAAGACGAAATACATTGATACCATGCCCAGTAGTCCGTTCACTCAGCGCACCTATCTAAGATTTGAGATAAAAACTTGTCAGACCCGCCTGCAGTGCGAAAGTTTTCCAAATTGGTCTGTTTTGTATGTGCGAAGAGGATGAAAACAACTTCTATTTTAAGATGAGTTTCATTTTCGTATAATTTACTCACCAATGATGAATTCTTAGATAGTTAACGGCCTGATTTATTGTTTTTTTCTACCGAAGGAGTTTGAAAATATATATGTTACTCGTGGACTTTGCAAGGCGTACTCATATGAATAACAAGCATGTGATAAGATTTACCTATCCCTCATGCTGTTGAACAGACGTTCAAAACTAGTTCAGAACTAAACTATTGACATTATCTAACAATAGAGCCATTTGCACCTACTTCCTTGGCTGTGATAGAAACAAATTGGGTTGAAAAGAAAGATTATCTGGTAGTGTACAGTGTTTGGTGCTAATTCCACTTCAGCCCAACTAGTAGTTGCATCGTCTGTGTTGCAATTTGTGAATGAACTTGTCGCCTTAAAGCATTGTATCTTTTGGCATATTGGTACTCGGGCCTGTAACTGTATTATGTGCAAAACGTGAATTTGGACAACTCGTTGCTGCTTGAGCGAATTCACTCAATGTTTACCCACATTCGTAATGCTTTGAAGAAAACTGTACTGCCTCCTAGGAGGAACTGCTCATATGTAAAAGAATGCGGTGCAATGCCTTTCGATTTCCTGATTTCCTTATTTCGTAACAGCCAACCGCCAAGTCCTTTAAAGTTGCAAAAATCGTTACGTATTAAGACATGTTTAACTTAGACCGGGTTTTGCAGTTTTCCGGTGGAAAGAATATGCTCAAAACTGCTAGTGGAGAGCATAGAAAGTCCTTCCCTTCTGATGTAAAAAAATTTCAGATAAAATGACATAAGAAACTACAAATAACGTTGCAAAGCACGGTCACACAATGTAAATATAGATTAACATAAATATTTAATTGCGTATAAAAAATATGTAGTTTTGATACGAAAGTGTTCAAGTTAAGCTCGACCGCAGCAGAGTAAAAACGGAGAAAGAAGAGGGGCACGGCACTCGAAAATACTGAAAGGAAATGAAATTTCTCGTTTGGAGTAAAATAAATGACAAATGTACCGAAATATAAACCGAAAAATCTCATTAACATTGTATGACAGCATTTTGTAAATTCTCTGTCTACATGCAAATCCCATTAAAAAAATTACACGAAACTCACGGATGTACTTGAGTGCGTCATTATCAAAAACTTATCGCACATGCATTTCAAATTTTGTATGTATAGAGGAGAGAACATTAAAAGGCAAAACCCAACGAGGAAAGGTTTTTATTATATTTCTGCGTAATTTAAAAAAACAATTTTTTTTTTTTTTAATTTATCAATAACATCATAATGTTCTCTTTCTTTTCATACTCATTCGTATCAAAATCGTGCTCATTCTTAAGCGTACATTTTTCCATTTCTTTCTTTCCAATTTATATACTGAACATGATGTAGGACTATAGGCCTGTCCTGTCAATGGCATTGACACACCGACACATAAAGACCTCATGTGCACTTTCACTGAATTCATTCTCTATATACATTGCAACGTACACATGCACTTGTGAATGTCATGCGATAGGTGCAGAACACGTAAATTGGAAAGGCAATGTAGCAATTTCACATTGCTATAGCTGGTGTGTATAGGTGTGTGTATTGCGTAAGGTTGCAACTGTCACTTTTCAAACAGACAACTTATAAGCCTCTTCGTTTGTACTTGGGTAGCAACCTTTACAACTTTCGTTGGAATTGTGCGTACACTTGAGAATGACAGAGAGCAGGAAAGCAGTGCATGTTAATTGCGTCGTTCATTGTGTAACATTTTGAAAACGGAATTTTCAGAATCTAGTAGACTGCGTGTGTTTCTGATTAGCAAAAGCTCGCGTTTGCCAATTTGTTCCGTAGCAGCTTTCTTTTAAGTTTAAAAGGAGGGGTTTAGTTGTAAATTAACGTCAATGGACGTAAAAAAAGCTCTGCTTGTAGCCAATTTTAAAAGTTTTCTTCAATTCTTTTAATTCGTTTACGCAATGTTTTTCCATATGTGTTTGTAATTATGTTCATCTGCATGATTACGCTACCTTTTCGTAACAGCTGTAGAAAATGGTGCACAATGTCAAGAGGATGACACTTACGTTTAGCTATTCATGAGTAAAAGATTTTATTTACATTCCTTCGAACTTCCCCTTCGTTTTTTCCAATGTGTTTATGTGTGTAATGATTCGCTCGCTTCGCGTCAAAAATGTAAGCGTAATAGTGCGTCAATGGCGTGTATATGAGGAATTGTCAGCACCTGTAGGCGCATCTGTAAGTTAAACAAAAAAAAAAAAACGGATTTTCTTGCAACGCCATTTGAACGCCATAGCTCTCAAATTCTAATGACTTTCTAATGATGTGCAAATGCATGAAATAGTTCATCTTTAAGAAAGAAAGAGATAATGACAAAAAGTTGAAATAATTCAAATTAGATCATAAACGAGGCATTTCTCAACGGTTGGTAGTTTAATGAAAGTAAACCACGTCACTCACGTTCGGAAAACATTTAACTGAGGGAATTTCGAAAAAATTTCAATAGAAATCGTACTTTGGTGGCGTCTAAACGAATGAATTCATTCGTTGCTCACAATGCTCACTACAAATTTGTTACTCTACTAATCGGCATTACTTAGTTATATCAGTCAGTACTGAACTAGTAACCAATCTTCTTAATTTATTATCACCAAGCGTCGTCGCGTCAAATATCGCGTAGATATCAGACTACAAATTAATTAAAAACAAGAAATTGGCACAAGAGGGGTGCGAACTTGAATTTCATTTCCCGTTGACTCTAACCCGCAACATGACGTTCACAGTTCCCATATATATCCGTGTCTCTATGCAACACCTTTATTAGCATTGCAATGTCAATAGCAAGCGATCGACTACAATTTAATTGCAACCTTGCAGAAATTGGAAAACGGAGAAATGTCTAGCAATAATTTCCTCTTGACTTTGCGACCATTATATTTTATTAGCGTTCAATAAGTTTAATAGATTAGTTGTCGAAATAATCGTCCGTAGGTCGTAACATTTCGTGCACAGTTTCCGGAAACTCAGAAATGTGGCTTTTAATAATGTTGGACAACTTTTCACGAGGTAGGGGGTCCACACGCGTTGCTTTTCACTTTGGTATACTTTTAGTGCCACTACTTTTCGTTAACAAATATTGATACATTGGCCATGCCCACCTCTTTACATCTAGTTTGATCCTTGTAAATAGAATGCTTGCATAAGATATTCGATCACAAATTATTGGTAAACTTTATTTGAAATATGAAACGAGGAGAACTTCAATCAGGAAGGGCAAATGCCGAGGAGGCCAAGTGGACATAGTTTAATTGGTTCATCCCACAGCGACGTGTTGGGGGTGCGTTTGTTGTGACTTTGCAATGAAAAAAAAAAAATTTACTTCTATTTTATTGAAGCGAATTAAAAAAATTTCCAGCATAATGAACACCAGGATTTAAAATATAAATTAGACATGAATAATAAATAGCTAAACCGTTCATATTTGGATCTCTCGACACGTCCACCATACATTTCAATGTTACATTTAAACAAATTCTCAAGTAATTGCATATTAAATCATATTCAATTGCTTAGACACGCTCACCCGGTCGCTCTCTCGTACATGCTCATGTATTCATAATATGTTTGCAAAAGATATCATTTACACCTGACCGAAGTCGTTATAAAATTTGATCTAAAGTCATTGATATACCATTAAATTTTATGTGCGTACAAATGTTTATTTGCAACAAAATACTTAGAGCTGGTTTTTCATGTGAAATCAAATGGAAATTCGGTTTGTTTTTTTTTTTTCTGTTTTTTGTTGTTTGTTTTTTATTTTGCAAAGATATGTGCAAATATTTGATAACTGTACATATGTGTATATGTATATGTTTGTGAATAAGTGTAATGTGTTACAGTAATCTAGTTGATAAAATAAATATTAATTAATGAAATTTTGTATATTTCATTTTTCTGATCATGCTCCTCAGGTGCTGCAGGCGGTAAATTTCAATTTTCAATAAATTTTATATAATTTTTTTGCATTGTTAATTAAAAATGCCATTTATATAGAATACTTTTCTTAAAAAAAATTTTAATACTTAAATAAATGCATCTTTACCACCACCACCACCACCACCACCACCACTACCACCACTACCACCACTAACTTTAGTGTCGATTTACAAATTACATCTTGAGAAAAAAAATAAAAAAATTTTTAATAATAATAAAAAAATTAGTCCTCATCAGATACATGGTACTAATCAAAATACATTATTTTCTTTGTTTTTTTTTTTTTTGTTTTTAATAAATTATAATTTTCGAAATTCGAAATTTAAAATTTAAAATGAAAACAGAAAATTCTTTAAAATTCCTCTTCCTGCGCAAAGAGTACTTACTTACCCTTAATACGCTAATGCACCTAAATAATTGCAACATTGCACTTAAATGCATTTAATTTACATAAAGCAACAGAAATATGCTTAAGCATTATTAAACTATTCTACATAAATATATATAAATATTTGTTTATTTCTTTTTTTTTTTTTTTTTTTTGAAGCCATATTAATAATAATATTGCATGTAAGAGCAACAATATCAATAATTCAATAGCTATCTTCAATGGCTAATAAATAGTTAATGAGCTTAGGAGAAAGAGGTTTAAATTTAAAATTCATTGGTAAAGTTTTTGAAAAAGAAAACATACTTCAACACAATTATTTTACTTAAATCTTATCGCTATTTCATTCACAATATTTTATGCATTGCTTTAGATATAAGTTTGCGATTAAAATGCGATTAACTCGAAAGAAAGGAACGAGCTGCCGCATCTTAGCGTAGCAATTAAGCCTACCCTGAAGTAATCTTAGTACTGCACAATTTTGTATGAACGATAAAAAACTGCAGTTAACTACGTAGGATTATTGTCTTACCTAACAAATGATTCTCCAGCGCGCCACTCGCACTCCGGCCGAGTGAGCCAAAAGCTACTTTGTTGAATCATAAAAACATACCATTATTCGTGGACCTGATTCGGTCGCCGGTGACTGAAATTCGTGGAAACTTGTATTAAGAAGCGTTCACGGTTTTAAAGCAAATAAAAGAGAAAAACTTCAATACGCTGCTATGCGGCAGAACAATGGCTTCTGTGTCATATTTAAAATCTGAAATGAATATAATTCCTTTACATACTTTACTTCCCTTTAACTTAACGGAGCAGTCCTGCCATTCCGCTTATATATCGAATTGAGGTTTTTAAAAGAAAACATTTTCTTCTATTCTTCCTAAATATTAGGGTTTTGCCGCAAAAACACTCTACAAGTAATGTCCACAAAGCTCAGAGCTAAATAAGTCTCAACTCTCAAGTCAATCGTTATGACTTTAGAATGGTTCTCCCAATTAGGAGTATTGAGGATGCAAGATTGCAGACATTATAGTTTATTCTGAGAATGAAACGGCAGCCATTTAAAAGGATTACTAAAAATTATACGCACAACTGCAACCACTGACAATAACATCAATAAAGAACACGTAAAAACACTGGCTTCGATTTTATGTACAAATCTTACAACTTTTTCGATTTGTTTGCTTGAGCTTCACTAACTTATCTCAGTTTCCTTCTCACTATTCTTATGTATACATGCGTATATACATAAACACTTTTGTTTAACATTGAATTGGTTTTTTTGATTAGCGTTGATTGGAATATTCGCTCCCATTTTAACTTAGTTGTCATTCTGTCATGTGCTTATGTGACTGTTAATCCATAAGTGGTTTAAGTCGTATATCATTCATTCATGACGGGAATGATTAAAACATATCTAGCAGTAGCGTTCTCTCGCAATAAAAGTATTTGCTTTTTTCTGCTGCACCATCTTACTAAGACCGAGCGTAGGAAACACAGAATGCTTCCGTTTTGTGCTAAGACTCTCGTCCATTCGTGGAAAAAACAACACAGTTAAATTAGGTCTGTCTATTCGGATTGCAAATTTCGACAAACTTTTGACCGAAGGCATTGAGCCATATTTCCATTGATGGAAACTGCATTTTTCGTTATTATTTAGTAATCTTCCATTAAAGGAAAATCAAGACGGGAATATTCGTAGCTTATTAATACTAAGCCTTTCTGGACAACCCCTGATAAGCAAGTTTAATCAAATGCGTCATATATTGTTCGACAATTAGCCTACTTTTTGAAAACGGGCGATAGTCTGATAGACGATTTTTTTATTATCATCTGAATTTTCTCGTACAGTCGTAATGCTTTTCTTACTCCTCTCATTTCAATGTCTGGTGTTACTACAAGCGTTATGCCTTTTGGGTGCTACACAATCTATATTCCTTTACACGGCTCTTTCACGTGTGTGATTGAGTTTTAAAACGATACTCAAAAGCGAATATTTGAGTAATATGGAACACTGAAACCGCATAACTGACAAAAACTCACGGCTAAATAAAAAATAGATTACACTTTCGTAGACGTATGTCTTTTTATTCCAAGAAATCCTAATGTCGTAGGCAAACTTTAAGCAGAAAATTCTCGTTAAATGTTTAATTGTTCTTTTATCTGGACGGACTGTTATGAAAGAAATTTGAATAATTTCCAATAGTTATTGGAGGATGGCATCCTTTCAGTATTATAGTAAAAACTTGGCCAGGTAGACACACCAATAGAATTGTAAACAATGCAGGGTCAAGAAGAACGAACGGACATAAACTGCGTTTAAGAAACTTATCGACAAGAAAAATGACAATTCGATCTCTAAGAACCGTCAGAGTTGCGCTAAAATGCCATATAAGGAAATATAAAAGGGAACTAAAGTTTAAGTTGTTTTTTTCTTTCTTGAAATTCTTGACTTAGACCACTTTCATCCGTAGTCGTCCTTTTGCATTATATATATAATAACACGAACAACGAAATGAAGAAATATTTTGCATTGCATACAAAATCTTCCTTATAGCCCCCGGAAGGCACCTAAACCACTATATTACATGCTAATGATTGCAGAAACCTTTATGCTCTATATTCTTGAAATCTCTTGCCAGAATCTTCTTATTCTTTCTTTCCTTCATTTTTCGCAAGTCTGATAAGCAAACATTTAGCAAAAAGAGAAAACAAAAAAAGAACTTTTTTCCTCCTTACACTTATTTCCTGTGTTCACGCTTTCACTTGTAATAATGCAATAACAATTTTTGTTCAAGTTAATTTTATTATTTTGTTAGTTTTGCAACTTCCTTTTCCTCCGGCATTCTTTTTAACTGCTGTAGAGATTGTTTCTCTCTTTTGTTACTTTACACAAATTTTTTCTTAAATTGTTTATCTAAAGCTTAAAAGAGACCGGCTGTACAAAATTATTTCTTTTGTTCCTTTGTATTTTAAAAAAAAAAGCTAAAATTATTAACGGCATTCGCGGATGATCGTAAAAAAAAGAATAATATATGCTTATGCTTAAACACTTGTAGTTTAAAATTGCAAATCGATAAAACCAATGAGTGGGAACCATCGCGAATGCCGTGTTTCGTAGCATTTAAAATATTTATATTAAAATTCTAATTATTTTTTTGTTTTTTTTTCTTTTTCTACTAAAAATGGATTTTTATATTTTTTAAATTACGTTTTGGGTTTCACTAACTAATTTTTGCCAATTATGTTGAAATGCTTCTTCTTCTTCTACTACTACTACCACTACTACTGCTACCACTACTACTACTACTTTCTTCTTCTACTACCGCTACTGCTACTACTACTACTTCTACTTCTACTTCTACCATTACTACTACCTCTACTACTATTTCTTCTATAACTACTTCTATATTTTCAATACTACTAACCATACCGCAAAAATCCAAAAAAAATCTATCCTTCAAAAAAACTCAATCTGCGGATATTCAAATACAATTTTAAAAAACCATCAATAACTACAACAATAACAACAACATCAACTACTATTCCAACTACATCTTCTACAATAACAACTACAACATCTACTAATTCTACAACAACAATAAACAAATAAAAACATCACAACGCTATCCACAATGAGGTAAAGTATAATTTTATTATTTTAAGTATAAATACTTTTTTGTTTTATATTCTCTCTCTTCAACTGTTTTTTTCATTTTATCTTCTCTACCAATTTCTCTGTAACAGCAAAAGTTCAAACTAAGTTCAAAAAAACAAATAACAACGATATTCGAATTCAAAAACTTTATCCAGAATTGTGTGTAGTTTGTACTAAAAACAAGAAGGAAATAAAATATTGTTTTCGTTAACACTTCGGGCGGGGGTACACTCTTCATGGTTTAGATGAACAGTAACTGTCCGCCATCATGATATGCATACACATCATTGTATCCATATCTTTACATTTAACATTAAACTGAAATCGTGAAAAGTTTGTTGCGGAGGCAAAGATTTCAGTGCGTCAAATATTGTCAGATTTTGCTCGTATTCAACGCTACATACAACTGCTTTAGCGCGCGTCGAATCTGTAAAACTTTTCTTCAATTGTTTGTACGCCGCTGTTTCACTAATTCGTTTAGATTGTTTAAAAATGAATCGTGGTAAAGACTTATGAGGAGCTATTGCAACTTACTTTACTTTGTGCTCGCTCAACAGCAGTCTTAGCATTCATTATAATTCATTATGCCATTAACTGAATGAGAAAGAAGAGTGCAGTAATATGGCAACACGGTACAATCACCAGGCATATGCAACTCTGGTTTCAATATCTATATGCGCTCTTTGTCAAGCCAAATTTTTATGCAGAAGGTCTCAATTTGACTTTCTTCTCATTGTCCAAAAGCATTTCTCCAACGCTCGCATCATTTCGAAAAATAGGCCGGCCAATCATCATATTGGTTGAGAGTTTCGCAAGAGTCGGGCGTTACCATACTAATGCTCCATGAGGTTGATATATCGAAGTTGCAACTACAGATGCAGTGCTATGAAATAGGTGTTTCTCGAAAAGGCTTTGTGCATATAATGTGGAGATTAAAGCACCCAGATGGGCAGTAGTCCGACAACAACATGTACTACACTACGGACAATAAATTTCAATCACATTTTCTATTGTTATCATTACAGCACAATAAATACCCTATAATTTACGGTAAATACGCTAAATCCCTTCTTGATTGCTTCTTCGTAATGAACCGATAACTGCGAATTCCAAAACAAATCCCAACAAAATAACATTTAAATTAATAAACCCAGCCAGTCGGTATAGCAAATGCGCCCTACATGCCCTACATGAGTTCAAATACATTGTGATTGAAATCTTTTTCTATTTCATCCTTTTGCTCTGTACTCAGTTTGCCGTCATTAGGTGTTTATGTCCGTTTAAGATTTAATAGCATGTACAAGAACAAGAGGCGAGGGAAAAAAAACCCAACATAAACTTTAAACCGAAAGAGATAAAACCAAAGCTAACAAACCAGTAATAGAAATCACCGCACAAACCAATGATAAGCAATGTTTGGCCAAAACTAAAATAAGCATTAAAGTAAGAAAAAAGAAGCGCATGCACGCATACGTCTCATTGTGTAGAAGAAGTACAAAATGAAAAATGTAAAATGTGCAGAAAAAAAAGGGAATTAAAAGGAACATTATTTTCCTTTTAAATGCAATTTTAATTTGCTGAGTACATGTAGAAAAGCAAAAAATCCTCTTATGCTTTTTCTTTCTTTTTTGTAAAATACACTTTTAATAACATTCTTAACAGCCGTTTGGCAGCAGCTTTCCTGTGCGAAAAAATAACAAACGGAAAACGAGCATTGGTGGTGGAATCTTTTTTCCATTATTCTTAATAAATTTAAGATCAAGTCAGCAAAGCGAGTGCTTTCGTAGAATCGAAGCCAAATTGACCGCACAGCATTTATCGCACTTTTCAAATAACTTAAGCGAATATCTTTTCTAAATGTTGTGCTGTTATCTTACCCCGTATCCATTGTGAACTGTTTATGAAAACTTTAGGATTTTCTTTTTTAAAGCGCTTTCTAACCTACCTATTTATTGGCAGATCGCATTCATAAAAAACCAAGAAATATACGAGGTTGGCACAGGAGTATATGTGCAAGCTCTTCAAGCGAGATCTTGACATTGTTAAGCCATGTCACGCACAAATCTTGTGCTTCGCAAATCCTCCCCGATGTAATTTTCTTGCTAGTAAGCTTGTTGTACCATATTGCTGACGTATGAGAATTATCCTGCTATGGGTATCGAGCACCTTCTCCGTCGTCTCCTTCTCTCCCCCTCTATAATGTACAATGAAGTATTACGACCCATTCATTATTCGTAATTATAGGAGCAGTTCCAATTCATTGTTAATTTCTTTCGGTGACGTATTGCTACCATTGAAACATCTTGACTAATCGGGAGCTACCGAGTTGTCTGTAACCAGTGTTTCGAATTCAGAACCTGTCCGCGAACTGTCTAAAATTCATATATCATTTAATAAGGTGCTTGCTTCACACGCAAATAGATCGTCTATTGGTCTTATCTTCGAACCAAAAGCATTTTTTTCAACGCTATGTGAATCGAAGAATTAAAAAAATGTTGATTAAAATTCTTCTTCACCTTTAGTCTGCCTCACCTGATGTGGCATCATGGCTTGATGGTGGCTTGATGATGTGGGTTCAAGCCTTCTCTAATGTTTCGATGTCTGCTTTGCAGATTGTAAAACATTTCAAACATTTCGAACTGCTTGCTGTTGTGAATTCTTCTTTTGGTAACAAATCGCATTCCCTTGTTGTTATCCTTCCCCGTTAATAGTTCTTCTTTTTAAGACGGAGTTTTCCATAGTTCGTCAAAAAAAAGAGTATATCTTTTTTGGATTAGAAGAAAATCAAAGAGCACTCGTGCACAAAGGAACTTCCTGATGTTCTCGTGTGGCGAAACAAACACAACATGAAGTTTCTCCGAAAGCTTACACAAAATTTCAGTGTTCGTCAACACAATCGCATTAGTGCGGTGCGTGGGGCTCTCCACGTAATAGGAATGTAATTAGAAAAGCACAATTAAACACAAGGAACTTTTTGGAGATAACGAGGAACTCTCCGTTATTTTGATGAATTAGATACCCATTGCCTTTATTCTCCATGGACGAAAGCATTCTTCTTGTTATAATCTGTAAACATTACGGGTTTCACAGCATTCCACGACGGGTTCAGTTAGAAATTTTTTGAAAGTTTTTATTTGTTCTTGCCTTTGCAGTGCCTATACTACCCAATTTTTTTTTTGTTCATTTGAAAGACAACGAAGAGTTTCGTCAAAGCTTCATAAAATTTATTGATGCACATAGCAATAGCGACAAGGTTTTGAGCTCTGCTCATATATCATCCTCTCAATGAAGAGCCAGACATGCATAAAAGCGCGAAGGAAATGAATTTAATTAATTTGATTTATAGTTTAATTCAATTAATAATAAGCAATCTATTGCAGTGACATCTGCGTATACTAAAGAGGAAAGAATTCACCGTATAAACGATAAGATACTTCCTGTTTTATCCCTTACTACGAAATGCCATGACACCGCTCTTTTTATATAATTTATGCCAAACAAACCTCATTTTATTTCCTTTTTCCAATTCTTTCAATTTTTTCCATTTCTCCACGAATAGTACAAAAAAGGATATAAGCAAGTACTAATTTGATCCCTATAAAACGTATTGAAAAATCCTCTTTTTTTTGCTTTCTTTCTTCGCTCGGGAGATCGCGTGTAGGGTATGGAGTGTATTAACCCTCCTATCAGACATATGTTTGGCACGCTCTTCAAACCATTCACGGTTTGCTCAATGATTTGCAATCAAATCATTTATTTAAATCTATTTCAATGTCTCGATTTCCATGTAAATAGCTTTAAGTGCATTTGATTGTATGTGTGTACATATTTAAATAAAATTTTCTCCTTGGATTTATTTTCGCCCTGCCATTGAATCCACACACTTGTTTATCCGTAAGTGTGCCCATATAAGTATCTATATGTATGTGTGTTTATGCATGTTTGCAATTGCCCCACTGTTACTATAAGGGAAGTGAGCAATATTTGCTCGTTACTCGAGCTTTACGTTGATGCAACCAAAAACAAACATACGATAAACAAGAACGAAGTTATATTCGACTTCGACCCAAACTATCTATATACGCCATTAAATAGTGCGGTATATATATATGTATGATTGTGTTAATTAGAACCGTTCGTCATACGATCCATTCTAAACCTCGCGTATCGTAGCGCATTTTATAGACAATTACGCAAACTGCCTTTGCGCTTGAAAGCTTGCTGGTTGTGGGTCCAGAAACCTGCTTAGAAGACTGATGGGAGGAATAAGAGAAAATTTGAGAACAAACTTGCTGTTCCGGGCAGAACTCAACAGCCAAAGACAGACTTAGTGTCCTATTCGCATGAATGAATTAAAATACTTCGTCGTCCGTATATCTGTGCGCACCAAAGACCTACCAAACCCAATATACCGTACTTTTAAAAACTGTAAGTGGATACAGCTGAATGAAAAGCTTCATTTGAAAATAATTTTCACATTTTTGACTAAATTAATTTAATTAAACGTTATGAACACAAGACATGATTACTAATTGATATTATGGTTTAATGGCTTCTTATGTGTTAGTTTGCGCTTTTTAAAATATAATTAAATTCTTTACAAACTGAAATGTTTGTTTCGCGAACTTGCTGTGGCACAAGGCGCTCGCTCAATTAAAATTAGATAAAAATGACGTGGCAAACTTTTGGTTAGTTTCATCTATCACCGCTTATGTTGTCTTACTAAAATGCTTACTTATTGTCTTAACAAAATTAACAGAATTAATGTTTAAGTTATGAGTTTCGACTACATAGACAACAACGAAGTCTTAACCAGTGTCCATCCGCAACTAAGCTTTCTTATTCTCGCCAGTCCCCACTTCCGATTTCACTTTAGATTTTCGCTCACCCCTCCGTAAACGACAACAGAAGCAACATTGCAGAAATCTCCCAAAGCGCGCATGCGCTTGAATGCATCCAGCATTCTTCTCTTGGGCATTTGAGTCCTTATTTATTAAATTAAGAAGAACAAAAGCCAAGCAAATTGCGTAGAAGTAGCCCTAATTATAATACGAGTGTAAAAGTTTCAACTCTCAAGCAGCAACTCATGCACTTTTTTGTCCCTTCTTTTTTTTGTCCTTTCTTTTAAGAAACCAAAAAGATAGTTGGACCGATTTCGAGCTGAGTGACTTCAATCTAAATGTAGCTCTGGACGATGTTCCACCACAGGAGAAAATGAAAAAGGACGATCCTACTGCATTATGCCATTCAAAGCATCTTCAAGCGCCAGGCTGACAGAACAGAACAGTCTTCATTCCTTTTTTTGCACTTCTCAGCAAAACCAACTTTTCTTAGATCAAGTCTTTGGTGGTGATAAAAGTTGTTCTCTGCACAAGCAACAACACATAAAAAGCCGTACACTTTGCACACTTTGAGAGGTTGCCATATCTTTAGAGGAACTGTGAAAAAAGGATTCCAAGAACTAATTTAGTTGTATGTGTTGTAAAAGAATTGCGGAAGATATTCAGTAGATAACATAACTCGTTTTTGAATACAACTACGACAAAAGTATAGATCTTGTGTTGGTTATTACTAAGCAATTTGCCAAATCAACAAAGTCAGCACACCAACCTTTCTCAAAGGATAAGAAAAAGTTCTCGAAGATTTTAAAAAACAAATTGTATACCCACACTATCAGAAAAATGGTTACGGTCGCGCTTTAGCCTAAAAAGCATCCCTGAAGTCCCGGTGAAAACGACTTTAGTATCTTCACCAATAATATGTCTATGCTAGATCTTGACCTTGATCACAAATAGCGGAATTGCTTTTATAAGCGAAAATCATCTTTTTATTGTTCCAAGTTGCAAATGGACAAAATGCGAGTTTACTTCAATCCGCACTTACTGTAAGTGAGAACATGTTCACGTAGTTTTTAAAAAGCACCAAATAATTCTTAAACCTGAGACATAGGGAACTTGTTGTCTTAATCGTACAGAACTTTGCCACAGTTCAAAGCATATTTAAGTAACGAAATTGTTAGCTTAAGTGATCAAATTATTTAATCCGATTTTTCGCTTAATGTAAAATTATTTCACCAAATCGTGTTCACATTTTACTCATATTTACCTAATGTTTTTGTCGTCAATAACTACGACAACGAAAGTATTCCCTCCATTCCCGCATTCAACCGAATATTTGAAGGCAGCTTTTCCTTCTTATAGGAATGAATCACAATAACAATTAGCGATTAGCGTTTACTTACAATAAATTGTAAGTAACGTTCACTTCCGCAATAAACCACTAATATGAACTACGTAGGTGAACTCAAGCAAAGAATTCGATTTTTTTGTTTTTTATGCTACTCCTTCACTCCTGTTCTTAGGGTCTTCTATGTAGAGATACAGTTTGCTTTGGTAAGGAACGAGATTGATTGCTTTTCTTTTCCATCGCTTCTCTAGTTCCGTCAATTTGTTAGATATGATCAGGTGCCTTTTTTTCAATATGCGATCCATTGTCAATCTTGCAGACTTTATATGTTAGTTTCTTGAATAAATTAAAAGCGTATTTCACTTTTCGTGTTTCAGTATTATTTTAAGTATTACCATAGGATGACGATGTTAACAATTTATATGCAGGGAATTTCGTGACAAAGAACATCAAAGCCCTTCGCCCAGTACCTTAAAGAAATAATCAGTCAAGCTTTTTTGACAATCAGGAAAGTTGTCAAAAAAAATTAGTCCTTTCAGAGTAACTATCGCCTTAGACGAAGGGCAAAAGTCAAGGCTAGCGAAGAATAGTTGCTGTACATCAAGTCTGCTTAAATAAGCAAAACAAAAGTTTTCTTCTTCGCCGTAGAGTATTAAGTATTCTTAGTAATTACTATGTATTGGGAATTCAATATAAACTATAAAATCATGTCTAACTCGACTGAAGGGTGTGCTCTTCTTTTCTTTTCTTAAATTTAAAAGTAAAAACTATGTTATGAGGAAAACATGACAAAAATGCAAAGTAAAGAAGGAGAAATATTCTTACTACATAACACCCGCGGCATTGCGACGCAGATATACCATTCAAATGGGAATAGAAATGACGGAGGCAATGCTGGCGATGGTGAGAACAATAGCGGCGATGATGAGGGAACCGGATAACAATGATGATAACTACAGAATGGCTAAAAACAAACATTCTGATAACATTATAGTGACGATAACATTCTACTTTGCTTGAAATACAACTGAGTCAGACAAGGAAACAAAGGCAGCACTACAACGGCAACGGCAACAGCAACAGCAACAGCAACAGCAACATCAACTTGGCAATGACAACAAGGGAATGTTTGTCATTGTATGTTGGGTTTGTTTACAAGCTCTATATGAGTGGATGCTGCTTAAATATTTTGCATACTTTTGGTGGAAGAGAAATATGCCGCAAAGTGTATTCTTGTGTTTTAATTTCTCTTCTTTCAGTTAACTGATGATGCAGAAGAAAATAGAAAATAAAAAAGAAAACACGCACAGGCGCCCACGTATATATTTATACATATACATGCACATGCACATATAAAACTAAATAATTTTTGCTCTCAAAAGGATTGAAGGAATAAAAGATGAAGAAAAAAGCGGAATTTGAAAACTTAAGCAATTTCCTAAACCACACAAACAGCAATGTCAAGTATTTCCGGCAAATACAAAATTACTTAGCACACCCAAACAAATAAATAAGCAACCAAACAACCAACCAGCCAACTAACCAACCAACCAACCCAACAACTGACAAACAAATTTACCACAAAAATAGAAAGCTAGAGAGGGGGGAAGGGGAGGGGGAAAGGGCGAACGGCAAAGGATCCGAGTCCGCCGGAGGAGACGTGGTTATGGGCGACTGACTATTCGTAGTCACGAAACCATTCGCCCCCCTTTACCGTTATATGATGACATTATAATTGTGCTGACAACAATGACTACAATGACTTGAATAAATAAAATTGATATCACAAACATTAACGCAAGCGTTCGGTTCTGGTTTGTTAACGCACAGAACAGCACAGCAAAACAAATACAACAAAAACATGCACAACTCGAAGGAATTACAAATGAGTTTTGAACCTCAAAGTTAAATTTTCTTTCTACTCTTTTTATATTCTTCTTACATTAGACATCTTTGACATTCCATTGCCAACAAAAGAGAACTAATATCAAATACTTAGAGAAAGAAAAGAAGACATTACGGACTTTTTATGACACTTTAATGAAGTTTCCTTCTTCTTTACAAAGCCAACAAATCAAAAGTCAAATTGAACTCTATATGTATGTATGTATGTATGTGTTTGATTAAAATAAAATATAACCGCCGAACAACACAATAATTTTTTCATAAAACGCTACCATGCCTGGGCATCTGCTGATACATCAGAACTTAGTTGCAAACATTTTTTTGAAAAATGTTCACATTCTTCAAAATTAAACATGTTCCGGAGCTATTTAAATAAATGCTTATTCTTTTTCCGTAACGGTTTAAATTACTTATCAATAGTGTTCTCGTGAAATGAAAATTTTTTCACACATATTGAAATTCTTGTCAAAAGTATTTCTCTGCATTCATAATTTTCATATCGTACTGAGAGAAACAACCACACACATGCAACGACATGCCTCCAATAAAATTAATTAAAGCATAGTTGAGATACTTAAAAAAAAAAGTCAAGAGTGAACTATTTTCCTTTAGGAGAATTCGAACGATTGCGTTAAACGAAGGAGAATAAGAAAGAAGTGTTGCCTACACGTAGAGCTTGTTTCAGATGTAAACCTTTGGAAAACATTTGTATGTATTGTAAGAGGGCGTATAAGTGTTTCTCTGCATATTAACGACACAACATGAAACATCAAACATATTAGTCTATGACGAAAAAGAATACGTTATGCACTAGTAAAGAGACAGTTCTGCTCTTTGTAAGGCAGAGCATGATTTTGCAAAAAAATAAATAAATAAAGTTTATTGTGTGCATGTAATGGCTCATTACGTTCAATTCATGTCATATACAAATACAAACGTTTGTACAAATAAATTTATCATAAGTCACTTAAGTGCAAGTGCACTCCAAGTGGGTACATGTTCTGAATAGCATTGCAAGCAAATTTGATTTTCGAAATCTTCAAGTTGCTCATGTGAAAAATTGAAAGCAATTTAAAAAAAAAACAAAATAAAGAGCAAATGGAATACGGTATAGATTCATCCTAACTAAATAGGTTTCAGCCAAGTTTGAAAGATAAATTTTTTAATTGTAGAAAGAGCACACTGAAAATCAACGGAGTGCGGGTGAAAGTGCACTTACCAATACTAAGCTCACATCATCTATGCGTTTTTGAATTTCGCTTTTCTTGCCCATATTTCCATTAAAAGCCCAATATCTTCTTGGGCACCCGGTTTGAGTATTTGTGACATTATCGAGCCACAGTTTTAAAGTAAACACGAATAAAAATCGTCCAACATTTTTCCCCCTAGTTAACGATGATTCCGGTCAAACAAAATGTTTGCGAAGCACATATCTTTTCAAAACATTATACATGGCTGCTCAATTTATGTTGTTTTCTAATTTTTAATTATTAGGTGTTTTCCAAAATTTGTAGAAAAATTTGTAGAAAAGTAAGTAAGCTTCCACCACTTTCCACAACATTTTACAATATTTTTGGCTACATAGCGATATCATGGCGAAAGAACGTATATTTGGTTAGGCGCCGATCCACCCATCGACCCAGCTAAATATGTTGCTGAAGTCACCGTTGTCTTAAAAATTTTAACGAACAGCTTTCGTCAAGCCACTACCTTTAAAAAAGGAATAAAGAAAACAATTTTTTCTCGCAATTTTCCGATTTTCATACCCTTTGTTTGTTCGCATACAATAAAAGAAAGTGTTATCGACTATCGACTATGATTCTCGCTACTCTGGATCGTGATTACAGCACGTCGCCGACAAGATTAAATGTAATGCTTGTGTGCGCCACCTTTTCTCTTAATATTATTTTAATTTTTTAAGAAGAAATGCTAAATGACAAGAGCGACGTGGAACACACCAGAACATACAATCATTTAAACAAATTTGCTCATTAAGTTTGCAATGGCATGTTATATACGACTTTATCTGTTTGTTTGTTGGTTTTTCTGTAACATAGAATACAAGTGTATATACGTGTATAGGTAACATAATGAGCCTGCCATTTTATAATGACTGCCTGCAGGGGGTTTGTTTGCTGTAAAAAGTAAAAAAGCAAACACACAAATATTTACAAACGTGAAAAGAGAGATTGTTGTGATTGCCGTGTTATATGCGTTCTTTTTCTTATTTTTTACTATTCGTCCTTTTCTGTGTCACATTGTCGTTGCGTGTTTTTTGTTCCCTTTTTTTTTTTCTACTGTGTACTATTCGTCCTTTAATGCTTTGATATTGTTTGGAAAATGTATTTTTTCTACTGCTGTTCTTATCAACCGAGCAAAGCAGCGGCACTGTTTTTTTTTTTTTTTTTTTTTTTCAAATTAAACTAATGTTCTGCTTTTGAATTCTATTTCAACATTATCATAACATTTCTGGTTTTTTGCTCTCCTTTTACTTTTGATTTGCACAACTGGCTGTGCTGTAAAAAAAAAGCATAGAAATAAAGGGAACTTTTTTGAACTGACACCAAAATGTAAGATGTACTATGTTTGTCACTCCATTGGTGCACTCTGCAAATAAGCGCAGTGTCCTCAGAAAGCAAACGTACTCTCTGTAATTATTAAACGTATATTCATATCAATGTTTTCCTTAACTTGTTCCCGTCGTCAAAATGGAAACAGAGATTGATACTGTAGAAGATATGTCGGAGCCCGTAAAATGTTTATTTTTATTGAATAATTCAATTGATTTACAATGAAAAATTAAAACTCTGTAAATAAATAAATTTTGTGATCTCTTTCCGCACAAAGTGTATAACAATCCTGAACAGACAACTTTACTGATTAAAATAAACAGACGTTTGCATAGGTAGAATAAAGGCTCATTAGTGTACGAAACAACATACGACAAAGGCATTTTTGATCCTTTCTTTCACTCACAAATTTGTTTGTGCGTATGACGAAAGTGTGTCCTTTTTTGGGATCAAAATGCTTTAGTTTTAAGCTTCTCTCGATAAGTTAACGCTTTTGCACGTCCTCTGGGCAGACCGGTCGAGACGAATTCTTCACAAGATTTTCGTGCCAATTAAAAGCCGAAGTGTGAACAATAGACAGAAAATCATGACTGCATTTGAACGTAATATTTATTATCAAAATTTGTAAATTACTTGCTGCTTTCAAGCATTTGGTGTTTCTGTGTACGGCTTGTGATTTATTTTGCACAAAGGCATAAAGGTGGAAGCCGAAGTATGCCCCCGGCGACATAAATTGCTTTAGAGAATTTGGTTGGACGGTAAAACTCGCTTTGGTCAGTAAGCGCACAAGTTCAACCGTAACAGCAGCATTAATCTCCCCTTTGTTGACTCGTGAGTGATAAAGAGAGGTGTTAGATAAAGTCAATACAAACAAATACTTTTTAATACTTTAGTTATGAAATCAATTTAACATTATTGTATTGTTACGCCAGACGTATCATGGCATCTCTGACTGGATGTTAGGAAGCATTTCTTGCTTTATAAAAGCATTTGTTTGCCTTGCAGCAGTGGCTATTATATGCTGGAATAATAAATAAAAAAAAGTCTTGCGGAGATTTGTAATTTATTCATAAAAGACATAGATGTGTAGCTCATAACGTATTCACCTTAAGTCAAAATGAAAATAAACTTTGGAAAAGTTCAATTTTGGAAAAATAAACAAAAAAAATGTACCTATAACTTTGCATCAGATGTGTATTCAGATTGTATTGTATTTCTTAAAATATGCAAAAACATAGTGAACCTATGAACAAATTTTTAAAAAGCAAAACCTTTGTGAGCATGTGGCTGCAAAAATTACACAAATGCACACACACACACACACACACACACAGATGAATATGTATATTCATATAAATATTCAATGCGTAAAGTGTGCCGTGTGTCTAACAAATTTCATGCTTCTCTCTAACGAAAATAGACGATATTCGTTTTTCAAGAAATTAAAATTAAAATAAAGTTTTACTAAGCTTTCCCTCTTTAAACTTCATATGAGAGGCAGCATATGTGTATATACACCGACGGTTGTTTGCTTATCTAATTGAATGTGTGTAAAGTACCTGAGCATATACATGTGTACTTGTCGTAGTCTATTTAAATTTTTTTACCAAAAATTTAAATTTTCTGCAGATGTTCCATAACATCAAGTCGAGAACACAAATTCTCAGGAATACAGCTCGAGCACTCATCCACTTGCACACATACAATAACGATACTCTGTGTACCCATAACACACTGTTGGGTATTGAAATAACACGCTATACATCATTCTCAATAATGTAGTGGTGAATGTGGAAACGGAAATTAAGTCCTTTGCAGCACATATATAATCGTGCATACCTTCACTAACAGCTACACTTAGAAGAAAAGTAATATTGCGGAGAATTTATTTATTTTTTTTTTTATATATATTTTTACACAAATTTAATCTGAATTTTTATTTTTCTCTTCTATTTGAGAAATGACGAGAGATTTTTGTTACCCTACGATAAGAAGCACCCGTACGCAGCCCATGTACGACGAGAATGGCCAGAAACTTCCTAATGAGAAAGCTATGCCTATGTAAATGCGTTCCTTCGCATTCGTGAATGCAAATTATGAAGAATTTCAAAACAAATATTTTATGAAAACAAAAAGAAATCTTCGCCAATAATTTACATACAAATTACTTGTCTAAGTGAAGAAAAGTAAGATAGAATAGAAAAGAAGAGTAATAGAAATGTAAATTTTAATTAATAAAAATACATTCCCCTACGGTTCCCTTTGTTTACGACTTTCTCTCGTACTGTTAATGGATTTCAAGTTTGTTTTGGAATAATTAGTTGTAACACTTTGCTTGTTGGGATTATTACTTCAAATTGATTTGTTTGCTTGATTGACTCGAAGCAAAATAACATACTAATGGATACGTGATTTATCACTTTCTGAGATTTGAATTCCACGTTACAGTCTTTGCTTTTTTAGCCTTACTTTGTGCCCAACAACATCTGCTCATTGATATCAACTCCACAACATCTAATAATTATTACAATTTTGTTCGGCGATTTCTGACTTTTGGTTTCTTTAACAACAATCCACAGGTGTAGAGTTAATTAAAAGTGCATATATAATAACGTGTTTTAGGGAATACGCAAAGTCATCTGTACTTCATACTAACAAAGGATATAATGTTGTTTAATTATTAAACCGGGACAGACAAGTACGTTCGGCTTCAATGTCATCTTCTGTTTTCACTCAAAGGTAAATATTTAAAAGTTTAGCGTTTGATGTCGGGAAAGTCTTTGAAATTAATTGCATCTCATGAAATGTAAGCAATAGTTGTTATGAAAGTTTGTTCAAAACTTGGAAATTCTGGATAAAATATTAAAAATTTCTGGCCCTTTCGTGAGTTTAGCAAGTGTCCAATCGTTTGCAAATGTGCGTTCACGAAAATGTTCAGAGGTTAACATTTATCGAAGAGATCCAATCAATTTAATAGAACGCTACATACTTCCCTCACAAACACACATATCTAAGCTATCGTGGTTAATAAGCATTCAAATGAAATACAAACGCAAATGGCTCGTTAATATGTAATGCAACACAATCAAGGGCAGTTAATAGGATGATTGCACACACAAACAACATTTACGAAAAATCGCAAAACAACTTTTGTCTGCATAACGGCCTTGTTAACCCGTTTGTGGAAAACTCGAATGGAAGGCAAGCAATGAAGGAGAGAGAAAAACAATTAATAAAAGCAAAACAAATAAGAAATTTTTATACACAAGACAATCGACGTATATATAATATATATAATATACCACATAGAAAATCAGTTTAGTGACAAAATCGCATTAAGCTGCGTTGTGTAGAGTTTTTTTTTTCGTTTAAGTTCAATTCTAATTTAAGTTAAATGACTGGTCAGAGTGACTGACCAGTGTACTGTGTTAGCGATTTAATTAAAAAAAAAAATATCACATAAGTTGAGATCTTTTTTCTACCGTTTATCGTTCCTCCATTGCTTCGTTGTTGCTTTCGCGTAAAGAAGTTCGTAGATGGAAAAACGAACACTTGTTAAAATGTAGTCCTTTTTTAATATTGGTTATCGGTTCGCGCGTTAGTAAACGTGACGTGCACGTTGATAAGTATATTTTTGTGATAAACTTTCAAATTCATGCCTGTGTGTATGTATAGCGATTGTTTAATCTTCTTCGGATTTTGTATTTACTTGATTTTTATCTCTTAAGCATATTGCAGTTGCAACTTTTAATAATCGGCTTGGTTCCATTAGCGGTTGCCAGTAGCGTACTTCAGCGATTGGCTTCCTTGGGATGGAGCACTACCACAAAACATTAAGCTTCTGTGTTGCCAATGTCGATCATTCTTTTGAGCTGAACCATGCTTTTACCATTCGGATTAGTGCTTTCACTTTTTAGTACCCGCCATGATTTAACAACATTTTGCTTCAATTTATTCAGCAAGAAGGCATGCTTTCCCGTAAGCATCTAACTTTTCGGCATAAGGTTGGTTTCGATTCAAAAGGCCTTTGTGCTCACGTCAACTACTACAGCAAGTTGCTAAAAACAGGCCATGAAGTACTAAATAGTACTTTTTCCATCCTCTAGGGAAGGGGGCTTAATATGTAATTGTAACGCAAATAATTTTGCCTTTTTTATTTCCTGTAGTTGCTTCTCGATCATTTCTGTTTTATTGGTACAATTGATCAGCGAATTTTTCTCGGTTTTTCCACATTTTCTAGTTATCTATTAATTGATTGAGGCAAATCTGTATATTCAGCATTTGCCTCTCGCATCTATATCGGGCACAACAGTCAACCATATTTAATGGACAAGCGCATTTCTGATCACTAATTCCCATGAATGAAATCCTTTAATTTTTCCAAAAGTTTAATTCTGCGCTCTATACTAAGTCCATATCCAAGTCTTCCATTGACGAAACAAATAGTATAATCAAACCAAGAACAATTTATTCACTCGATAGCGGAAAGTTGACAATGGCAATATAAGTTATGTATGTATATACATCTATACTCACAATAGCATTATTACTGATTCCATTTTAATGAATGTGATAGGTCCAAAAAAGCTAAAGAATATACGATTCATTTACAGTATACTGTGCGTGCACACAAAATTTATTAACTTATCCTGTTTCTTTCTCTTTCCAGGTAAGCTCAAAATATTCTTATGAGTTCAATTTAAAAATTACACTTGATTGGTAAGTAAAGAAATACATGTAAATGATTCATTTGAACCTAATACATCCGTTTAGCGGCACTCCTGAAAGAGGGAATTACACAACTTTAAATTTGTGAAGCAAGCATTCTTATTACAGACCCTTGCAAGGAACCCAAGCACGACATTGCAAGATTGCAGGTAGATATTGCAGGTAGTAATTGTAAGATGGACAAATTGTGCCAGCTTGGCATTTTTCTTCTGTGAGCAAACGCCGTACTGGGCTAACAATAGTCAGTGGTAGTAACCCGAAGTTGCGAACAGGTCTGAAACGGATTCTTTTTTTGGCACAGTTGACTTGAAAACCGTGCGAGTATCGAATACCGTCTGACATCTACTTTGCCACAGAGTTGTTCTAGCAAAAGACCGCCACATATTTTTCATCGGCAAGTATCTATGTAAGACAAGTCTGCAGATTGTGCAAGATTTTCTTTTGCAACCAAGTCATCTAAATGACATCATTTCCTGTGAAGCGTTTCCGAATGCTCATGTTGTAGGTTCTCCTCTACTTGAACTGCCATTCCAACCTAACCAACCAATATTTTCAGAAAACTAAATTCCTTAGCTAAACTCTGGAATATTTAATTTCTAGCCTTCAGATTTCACAGTCGTATCATTGAAAGCGTTGGAGGGATAACTAAAAACGATAAGAACTTATTTAAAAAAAAAAAAACTTTTATTTTTGACTATAAAAGCTTTGATTAACGAAGAACTTTATGGAATATTTCTTATCCTGAAAGCGGTTGGTCAGAGAATCAACCTGTCAACTGCAACAGCAAATTTTGTTCAAAACTTTGTTAAGGATACTAACAAAGGCAGGGAACAGCTCAGTATACACAGAGGCAACTTTCGCTTCTATGTTCAGAGTTTTGAATAAAAACTACCAAAAACAAAAAGCAAAAAACTATCAGTAAATGTCTTATACATTACAACATCGAGCAAACTGCAGAAAACCTCTCTCGCCGCATAGTACGAGACGATTATGCGAAAAGCATAAAAAGTATACAAAGAATAAAAACAAGTTTAACAATATGGTTGATGATGCTGATAATAATCGTTACTCTCTGTCAGTGTTACCATAACAAAGCAAACGTCAACGTGAACATATATTATAAGGATCTTTACGGTATAATTCAGTGGTTTGATAAACTATTTGCGTACATTGAGTGCAAAGAATGCGGGCGTAAGTCCTTGCTGATAGTGGAGCATGTTAAAAAATTCATAGAAAAGTTTTTGCTCAAAAGAAACTACAAAATTTACTTATTTCTATATTTTACACATCTACTATTATTAATATGTTACGTTTGTTAATTGGTTTGAATCGCTCTCAAACTGGATTTCAAAGTTGAATATGATCCCCCCTACCCTTCTACGCTGACCTATTTCCGAATAAAAGGGAAAACATTCCGCCAGAGCAAAAGAAAAATCATCAAAATATCTTAAATATCTGATAGGGTTGCACAAAAAGTCATGTCAGTTTTGCAACAGGTACGAAAAGCAAGAGAGGCACGCCCAATACTTCAGTACGTCTTTAGTATTTCACTACACCGCCGTTTGCCGCCGATACTAACGTGCGACCGGTGAATTTAACTTAATCTGCCTGTACGCCAAGCAGAGCATGTCGGATGCCCAAGATCCGCCCACCACTTTTCGTTTAGTTTTTCTCAAAATACGAATAATTTGGAAGCCTTCTTTATCCCCCTAATGAGATTCAATTTAAAGTTTCATATAACATTAGCTTCTCGTTATTCTCGCAAATTATAATACAAAAACTTTATATATTCACACACAAAAAGTTACATGAAAAACTATCATTTTCGAAAAGAAAGTTTTTTTTGTCTTGTATGGAAGCGTCATCCGTTGGAAATTTCGAGTGGTTGGCTGCAGCAACTGTTATAATGAGGAAAATATATTTTTAATAGAAAATCAATTTTATTTCTCGTCTTCCTCTTGGGAATTTTTATCATTTACTTGAATAACGATGAATAGAAACTTTTGCTTGTAGCACATCAGCTAACAAGATTTAAAAACGATATCGGAGATAAAATCATTTTTCTCATAATTTCCATTTGATGATAAATACAAAGAGAAACGGAAGAGGTTGTCATTGCCTGCATTTCAGGGGGAAAGTAACCAAAGTCCGAAAATAACGGGGTCACTTCTTTTTTTTATGCACTTGAAAATTAAAGTAATTATGAAAAATGAGGCATTCTTCTTAACATATTTTCCCCAAGTCCATTTCTCTCTTTGTATCCCTTTAAATTACAAGAGGAAAAATAGAAAAGGAAGAAATTAGTTTTTTTTTTTGAAAATATTCTTGAGAACATGTCATGCATTTCTGGGACATAAACTACAAATTATTCGTTTTCTACGTGCCCGGCATATGTGGCATTTCCACTCGCATACACACATGTATATGTAAAGAGTAACTGCTAGTAGTAAAGCATGACTACAATCCTACGTTCACATAGCTACGGATTTTAAAAATTCTACTACAGCCCGCTCAAGTGGTCACATAAAATATCACTTACGCTCACAATTTATTGCCATCACTGAAAATTTTATTTTACTTTTATTTTTATTTTTTACAATTTTTTATTAGAAGACGGAAAATCAACCGTCGTTTTTTTTCTTAAAAAACCCTTGAATATTAAAAATGAATTTTAGAAATGATTGAGAAGAGATTTTAAGAGGCAAAAAAGTATACACTCCTCTTTCTGAAATATTGTGCTTTACAGCACAAGGAATGTCCACAACAACTACGGTTTTCGAAGATAACACAAAAAGAAGTAGACCGGAAAAAGGGACCAGGGAGAATATGACACTGGAGGACAGATAGAGGGCCAGTAATCAAGTGGGTCGAAGAGAGATAAGATGGGTCACGTAACCATATGCATAATGGATTTAGATAAAAGCACAGGTGGATTGATTGGTAGTAAGCTAAGCAATTATTTAGTAAACCCATAAGCAGTGCAGTGGAAACTACAACAGAACAATAAAACAGTCGGGAAGGAATATTAATCTAATCTAAAGGTAGGAAAAAGAAAGGTACACCAATAAATATTTTTTCATTATCAGTTGAAAAACGATGCAAAAGCCATTCCGATCCACCAGTTAAGATACAACCTGCATTTAATGAAATATATGGCAATTACATTACATTACGTTGCGACATGATGATGGCTCAAGGGCGTTTACTTGTCGGACTTAAGCCGGGCCAAAGAAAAGAACGAAGTCAAGATGGACCCTCGTCTTCGATGTTGAAATTGCAAAATCGCATGGTCTAGATATATGTGATGAATTTAACCCCCACGGTTGAGTGAAACACACTTGAAGGCCAATTTAATTGAAATCGATTGCATTTCACATGGCGTCACTGGTGGGGGAAAATCCACAAAGAATTTTTCATTATAAATTATTAAAGGTTAGAGTACAAATGCATTAACATATTTAAGTGTCCATATATTATAATTGTGTATAAAACAAAATTAATTGAGTCACTGGGATGCCAAAATGATTACAACTCGCAACCTATTATTGTACCGTATTGCCCGTATTCAATTTTCATGTGTCATTGAATGCATTTTTTTATTATTTTTTTTTTTTTAAATAATTGACATTTTCAAATTTATTAAAAGAGACACATTACAACACACACTCGCATTCATTCGTGTAGATTAAATTTCTATTTAAAGTAGAAGCGAAATTGAGAAATGGTTTTCATATCGTTGATAGAAAACAAAGTCGAAGAAAAGCGAAACGCACTTTCTAGTCCACCTGTTTTCAGTTATGAAGCTGCCGTTTGAAAGCCTTCTTTTCCTGGTTACTTTGTCACATGCACACATTGTTTATTTGATTTGAAATTTTATGAGTGTTCGCCTTTTATTATCCCCTTGTCATCAAAGAGTCTAACAATTATTAATATATTAATACACTTTCGAGACTATTTGCAGCGGTAGCAAAAGCGCCGTTGTCCACATACGTATAAATGGTAGAGTTGTGATAAGTTGTACCGAGTGCGTGCGTGTTTGTTTCCTAGTATGGATTGTAGTAAGCCTCCATATTGTAGTTGGCACGTTTTGTTGAATGCATTGTTCAGTACTTAAGTTCCTTTTTTCGTCTTCTTCTCTTTTTATTTAGTTTTCGAACGTGACTTTTCACACTTACGAACAATTTATAATAAATTTAGAACATGAGATTTCAGCTTTTCATTTTTTCTTCCCTCTAACCTTGTGACTTTGCAAATATTTCCGAGCGCTGTCAGTTTTTTAATAATCATAATTTTTCCACATACTTCCATGCTTGTCCTGTCACGACAATTGCTACCATCCAGCAGTGCGTGATTGTCTTGGTTAATAAGTCAGTCATTGCGTAAACATCTCCTCTCGGCGGGGTTGTCATTAGTCAAGCTTACGATCTACTTCGCTATGTTAAAGAATTTCTTTTCTTGTCATAATCCTACAAATAAATGCCATCTACGGAAAATGCGTTTTATTATCCGAACTAATGCCGTGCTTTGCAAATTTATTTGCTTTTTTTTTTAAATCTCTTAATAAAAAGAATAAGAGATTAATAAATTTTTATGGTAAGAAGATGAATTTCAATGTAAAAATTCCAATGAATTTATGAGGACATTAATGGTAAAGAATTTTTTTTCCTTTAATTTAGTTTAATATGTTGATAGAATATAGGTAGAGGCGTGTGATGATTTTCGTCCATTTAGAAAAAGCGTTTTCGCTTTCTTCAGAGATCTTCATGTGCGTTTTCACCGTTCTTCCATTAGGTGTTCGTTACAATAATTTGATAATAAAATCAGTTATATCTAAATAAAAGTATCATTTGTCAAATCGATTAGCTCCATACAACCGAAAGAAGAGAAAAGTGATAAAATTGTTTGTTTACATTTATGTACGTCGATGATTTTCGTTATTGCACTACAAACTGATTTTTTATTATTCAACGGCCAAGAATATTTTATCGTTTAGTGTTTTTTATTACTTATTATTAGAGAAATTTCTTTTGAAAACACATACAAACTTGATAATCAGTCGCGAAGTGTAGTTAACTGATTTGGTGAACGAAGTTCATTTCAGCGCCTGAAAGTATGTTTTATAATTGTAACATATACGGGTAAACAATAGAGGAAGTGAAAATAAAACCCTATCAACCTCGAAACAAATTTTGGGTAAAATTTTCACCCGTTCGCCTATTCTAAGCCCGTCTGTAAACTGTGGCCTTTTCTGCACTATTGCCTCGCCTTTACAAGTGTTTCTCATCAGTTCCTGCTGCAGATTGTATGTTAACCATATAGAAGTCAATGTGTTGAAAGTAACAGTTTTTAAAAGTTTGAATCTTTAGCTTTTGTAAGCAGATCGATGAAGTTCGGGTTTGCTCAACCATTGGGACGACGCGAGCTCCGGATGCACATAGCTAAAATTATCTGTCGAACATTTCGGTTATGGCGTGTCAGAGAAAATATGCATCGTTGACTTCTAATCAATTCCCTTTCACTTTATGCCTCCAGGCGCTTTGTCGCCATACTATAGTTTCGATACAGCAGCCAGCGGCAATAATTTGATATTTTTCCAAAACCATTGCAGCAGTTATTATGTGTAAAGGCAAATGCATTACTAGTGAGTATAATTACTTTCAGTCACAGATATGATTACGATAAACCTTGAATTGATAGAGAGAAAGAGACAGAGAGAGAGAGAGAGAGAGAGAGAGAAAGACGCGGCCCTTTTTTATGTCAATAGTAATAATTAAAATTTTTCAAATAAAAGAAATCGGTTTCAAATTTCAAAGACCTGTTTGTGCGAAAAATGATATGAAATGAATTTATCGTTCAGGAATATTTAATTATCGCATTTCTTTTATTCACTTATCATTCTTGTTATTGTCCCTTAATTTGAATGCTCGTCCTCTTATCATTACTGTTATTATTATTCTTTGAGCAAGGAAACGTGAAATTTGCAGCAATTAACAGAAGATTTCCTAAAATTTGTCATATTTTCTTTTTTTTTCAAGTTTTCAGCACTAACAACAAATTCAATTACATAACCGATGTTTTCAATACAAATATTTTAGAGAAGAAAACTGAAATATTTAAAGAAAATGGCAATGAAAAAGTTTTCAATTCATGAATGCCTGAATGTGTGTACACATAGAAGCTCTTAAATCCGTCGGATAATGTGAAGGATTTACAAAAATCCTAATTATAATTGAATATGCAAGTAGTACATTAACGATAGCGTTAGCTAACCACTAGAAGAAGTACACGCCTGTTTTTGCATTTATTCACACAGTTTATAAGAAGATAAAAAAAAAAGAAGGAAACTTTAGCTTCTTTCCCTTCCCTTCTCTGCTTTCCATTTGCATATTAGCGCCATACATATCAAATCTAAGCTAAGTCAAGGCGACGTATTACGGAAAGAAGATTTAAGTTATGTGTCAAATAATGATGGAAAATTAAATTTATTGTAGGACACAAGGGTAAGAGAAAAGCCAAAGAAAAGAAAGTCATTATTATTTATGGTATGTTAAGTTTCTATCCTGATTAAGGAAGAGAGCCAAGGAAACAGCCATTAAAGATTAGAGAACTCTGAAAGTGTATAAAGTGTATGTGTGTTCGCGTGTATGAGTGCACGTAACAAGCAGAGGAAAAACCGACGACGACATATTGGCATATTACAGCTCAAAGATAGTGAGCGAAGACGTTACCGTTGTAAGGTACTGATGACATTTCCTTCTCTTTTCATTCTTATTATTTCTGATATCTTTAAATGCTCTGCGTGTCGTAGCAATGATGAGGTTATTTAATACCTATGCGTGCCTGGCGTACCTGGCATTAGAGAAGAAAACTAAGGCACAACGCACAGATCACACGGACGTGTACAAATCTATATGAAAAATATTTTCTCCTAATTTAATTTGCAGCTTAAGTCCGTCTAATCGTTTCAATATTTGAACTTAATTGAAAACTTGCGTAAATGACATAAAAACAAAACAAGAAACGAAAAAAAAAGCAGTTTAGCGGCGTACTTATGGAATGCTTTAAATTTGAACACAAAGCGACTGAGTGGCCGGCACTTTCTTCTCACAAATACAACAAATCCAGCAGATGTGAATGCTAGCAGCGCTTTGTTCATGTAAAGAACGCAATTAAAAGTCTCTTTCGAAAAACTTTAAAAATTTCTGTAATATTTGTTTTTCATAATTTCTTGAATTCTCTGAACAAATGCAAACAAGAGATAATCACTTCAACACTTCAACAACTGTGCTATTTAGTGTCGCAAACTTGATAATAATGATCATTAGCAACGTTAATAAAATCATCGAATAGAATATGACAGTTAACATTTACCGAAATGGTTGTAAGAAGTCTACTGCAAGATATCTACTCCCTGATCGCAGATGGTGTTCTCCAATTCTACGTGCACTCAAGTTCGTTCGTGTTATGTTGATTGTAATTTTATTTCGTTTATTTCTCTCATCTTTTGTCTTTATGTTATCAAGTTTTCTCTACGAATTACTTTTGATGACTTCTTTTTGTAAGTCTGTCGATATATGAACGTCTGTCTTTCTCGCCGAGCGCGTATGTGCCTGTGTGTGCGTGTATAAGCGACTTAATAATTTCGTTATCCTTACATCCTAATGTATTTGCTTCTTAATGAAATTATTCCAGATAATTTTTGCCCCGGCCCGTTTTTGCGCTTTCCCGCCAAGTGATGAATATGATCTCAGTTAACTTTTGTATGCAATTTTTCAAATGTTTTTTGTCAATATGTGCTTATTACACGCCCATCAGTTAGGAAGTGTGTGCGCGTATACAACTTTTATTTAGAAAAGTGAAACATTTAATATCCAGACAATAAGACAGCAATTAAACCGCTTTTGAAAAAATCAATTCTTTTCGCAGAATCAAGACAAACCAATTCGTGTCTGTCTACACGCGAGTTTCTTTGAAAGTTGCTACAAGTTCCCTGTAATTGGTACAACTCCGTAAGCCGTCTACTTCAAGTTCATATTCCGTACCGTCGAACAACGTGCATTCTGTAAGTCCAACAAACGCTAGCCATTGTCAACCTCTTACATATTGAGGACACGTATTGCGCAAGTGGGATTCTCACTCCTTAACGAACTTTTACTACTTCCGGAAATTTCCAATACGTGTACCACTTGCGATGTGAATTGTTTTTCAAATACAATTGTTTGGTGAGCTTATTAATCCCATGGGGAGCTACGATCAAGAATCTTATTAATATTCTGCTCCGTATTGCGTTAGGTCCAGCTAATTCCTTGACAATTTAAAGCTCAGTTTGTTGTTTGTTCGTTAAGTGAGTGGTGATCTTGACATTGAAATTCGATAAGGATTTTGTATAACATTCGAAGTTTATTGGTTCGTCTCAGGTCATTTCATTTAAAGCCAGCAACGTTTTTCAGTTTGTCGGTTCCAACTAATTAAAAGTCCTTGTGCACAATGTAATGGAAGAATAAATAAAAGCATTGCTTCTACTCTGAAGTGATACGACGATCAAGTCACGTTTTTGAATTTATTACTTAGTGTGAAAACTTTTACATTACCCGAAGAGAATATACATAAGTAGTGTGCACATATGACAGTCGTGCGTTCCAAAGTTGCCTTCTATTTTTGGTTTACATTAGGTCTCCGTTTAACTGATGAGGAAGCATTGTGCATAATAATAATGACACTCGAGCAGTGTTCACTTTATATTCGATCGAAAAATATGCGAAGAAAGATTCTTCGCTAACTTCCACTTTGCGTATCACATTGTGTGTATAAAAACGATTGATTGATGGCTCAACGTTACGTTTCCAAAAAAAGTGGATATACCTGCTAAATCACTGAGTTTCTCCCGATGACTATAGTCGCTGTCATTGTAATGGCTGCAATTAGTCTCAAAACGCTTTTGAGCCATCTGCTGAATACGCAGTCGGTTTGTTCGCGGTGAAATATACTCTTTCTTAATTATTCATTTTCCGAATGTCTAAAATCTTCTCTGAAGGCTGTGATATTGTAATCGTTTCGACATTTTTGAACATTCGTTATAATGTTTGCTATTGCATGGGCTATTAATCTTTTTGCGTTTGAGAAAACTAGCTTTGTTCAGGTATCTTCTCCGATCTTCGATGTACAATAAATTAATTGAATTTGAAATATTGTACATTCAAGTATTTTCAAGCGCCGATTGCGTTCCCAAGTTATAGTTCGACTATTCCAGAAGTCTGGAAGTTGCAGTGCTGATGTAAAGAAAAAATTTCTACTATCAACTATGTTCAAATATGGAACCAGTGCACTGGTATAGCGTTGCGTTCGACTTTTACACCTGTCATGTCCGCTCTACTCACGTTAAGTTATGATATGCTTTACTTCCAAAAATAATAATATATATGTTGAGGAACGTAAGAATAATGGCGCCCATTTCTACCGTATCCGACAGGACCCTAGTCACTTAAAAAACGAAGTCTCTTATAGAAGTTCCAGTTTTAACCAGTATTTTTTTATATAAATTAAATGTTTTGCTTTAAGCGTCGACTTATCTTAGAAGCTTAAAATAAATTTCATTAGAAGAAAGTTCACTGAAACAAATTTACTTTAGAAATAAAAACAAAACTTGTTTGTTAATTTCTAGCAAAAGTGCACAGATTTAAGATAATCCATCGTTACTAAGAAGTAACTCTTTGCTCAAAAGAATTTCTCCGCAATACATTTTACATGTTCAATTAAATTTTACTTAAACAGTATAAGAATAGCTCCCCTTTTATTTTGCAAATATGTGCAAAGAAAAACGCATCTTGTAAAAAATGTAAAAATGTTGTAAATATCAGCAAATTTAAAAATCTACAATAAACTGAAAAATTAGGGGTAAAGTGCATGAATATTCGAAATAAACAACTATCTCATAGAGTCCCTTTAATTTAAAACTCAAATTGCACTCAGCATGTACGAGTATGCGCTTGTCGAGTAAAGCTCAACGAAAAAAAATGCAAAAAAAAAAAAAAACAGTCACTCATTCATATTTTAAGCACGTGCGCCTAATAGACGAAACAGTTTTCTAGTTTCCGTCTCTCTCACGTCAGTTTCTCGTTTTTTCCTCCCCCTCTTTTTTTATTAGTCACACGCATACTGAGAACATTTTGAGTGCTTTCTAAAAATGCTCAGTAACGCGCATCATTCAGTTCATCTTCGCTTGTTTGTCCTCTACTGCCCTAAATACTCGTTTTTAATGTACAATTGTTGGGGAGTGTGCTGATGTAATGATTACTGGAGCATCTAAACTTCATCATTGTCATTATCACATCGTTATCACTCGGCTTATCAGTACGAGCAAAAAATATTTTCTCAATGCGAATAAACTTTCAAACTAAAAGAAAAGATATTTAAAAGTAAAAAACAAAAAAGGGAAGACGTATTAACTCAAACTATCGTTTACGAGGCATATAATTTTTCGCATAAAAACCTCAGGAAGTCAGAGGATACCTCCTACTTTTATACCGACATCATTTCAGTGAAGAACAACTTCTCTAAAAACGCAAAGTCAGCCAAGCCAACAAGTGTCAGTTTTATTATGTATTCAATTTAAAGCGAAAACTGTATTGAAGTAAGTGAAGAAATGAAGCATATGTAGGAGAGTTTAAGTTTAGTGCAGCAAATCTTCTCCAAAATGAAAATATGGCAAAATTCATGCAAGTAATTGTTTAACTATCTATTGCTCATAAATCACTCGGAGTTATGGGCCAAAAAGTCAACGTGGCTCAAAAAAATCCTTTAATACGGGGATCGTATTACATAGTTATGTCGGAATCCTGCTGCTGGCAATAGTACGGCGACTCGTTTATCTATAAGTAATCGTCGTTTTGTGGTGTCGTGCTGTTGACATTCGTCTCAGGATTTCGGTGTTTTTCACAGCACAGCACAGCAGAGTTGAACAGTTGCATTAAATATTCTTCGTTGACAGTTGACAACCAGAATCATGAACGCTACTAGTTCAGTGCAAAAAGTGCTTCAAAGCGAGCGGTACTACCGTTCAATAAACACATCAACCGCAACATTGCTTAGCTATAAAGCAATTAAATTAAAAAAGAAAAAGAGGAAACACAATAAATACTAATATACAAATGTTTCTATGTTCATACCAACAGCAACAGCAACAGCAACAACAAGAACAAGAACAAGAACAACAACCACAACTGAGCAAACAACAACAGCAACCACATTCTAAACGAATGCTTTAATTTACAGTAAAAGATAGAAGAATATAAGAAAAAATACAAAACAAAGTGAAAACCTACAAAGTACAAATACTGCTTTAAGTCAACTCAAACCACCACCAACGTACACAACGGACTCAAAGGCGAGATAGTATTCAGTGAAAGCGCCAGAGAAATATGAATTTTCTGGGTATGGCTTTTAAGGTTATATTCATTAAACTAATTAGTGAAAATAATAATCTTTTCTCATATATAAAGATATTTATTATATATATTTTTAAAATTAATATTTCAAAAGTTTTTTTTCTAAATTCACTGAATATTATTTTGTTCTCCTCTATCCGAAACCAAAACGACTCAACTAATATACATCTCGCGACTACGTGTTCCACTAAAAAATACGTAAGTTGTTATGCTTTTTCCTATCTAAGCCTCTAAATATGTTTTATTTATTTTTTTTTAATTAATCTTCAAACTGTTCAATATTTTTAATTTTTGTAAAATTCTTTAATTTAGGTATTAATGTTTGTTGATAAAAATAGCTGAGTAGCTGAAAAAACTATTGATAAATTGATAAAAATAGAGTGTGAAAGCGAATGAGAAGAAAAGAAAGGAAAGGAACTCTTTAACAAAAATCCAACGTTTATACGATATTAATAAAAAAAGAAGAAAGTTAGTGACAATATGGTTCGTTCAACAAAGTGTTTACGCAACTTTTTTCTTGAAAATTGCACTCATAGCGAACACTTAAAGTCTAGATGAAAACTAAAGCGATCTCAAGGATATATAAAAGTTCTTTACGTGTGTGGTGAAGTCGCAAAAAAATATAAAACTTAAAACATACCCTAGGGCGTTCACAATAATAATGCCTTTCTAGCCTTACATCTTAGTAAAGGCATTACATTGGATTTATTACCGTTTCCTGACCCTTTCCCCATATCTAACACAAAACGATTCCGTTTCGTCTAAGGGGAATTGAAAACACCCAAGCCATTTTATATACGCGATTGATGAACAAGCACAAGGTACTATTCAAAATCAATCGCAAAATTTTGTAGAGAAAATCCCATCAATCTTTTTCGGTACCGTAATTGCAAGAAAATTTGTGGATCGAGTGGTTGAGTGCTGTCTGCCTAGTAATAAAATGTTTTCGCAACTTTTGGTAAAAATTTGAGACATATTTTCCATTAATTTCAGTTTCTCTGAAGACAAATAAAATTTGTTGATAAAATTAACAATTGGAAAGTGAAAAGGTTAGTTCCATTCTTCGTCATAGTCTTCGTCGGCGGTTTGAAAATTTCATCTTAGAAAACATGCAGTTCAGTATTACGGGTTTACAATTGCACAAAGGATTGCAATTAAGTATTTTCTATTAAAGTATAAAATTTCATGTTCGGATGTGCAAGTGCAATGCAAGCGTTAATAGCTCGATGAAGTATTCGCTTCAAGCTAACAAAAAAGAACTCTACAAATTTTCGAATCCTTCGTGCCATTTCTAATGAGAAGTACAACAAACAAGCCAAACAAACGGGAGACTTGAAGATTATGGATATGCACGGATCATGAAGTTTATAATTTGAACTTCTTTTATGCCCCTTAACTAGGCCCTGCGAAGGTATTAGAATGAGAAGAGAAACGAGTGATTTGAAATATCTTTTATGTGTAAGGCGAAGAAAGTGAGTTTCATGGAAAGTCAGTTAGTGGCATTTGTGACTGCGGAGTTCAAATAGAAAAATACAAACGCTGTGCAAGGTAGCAAGCAATGACGACAAATTGGAAATGTTATTATAATCGAATGAGCTAATCTTGTTTTGTCTGCTCATGAAAAGAGAAAAAAAGCAAAATTTTCAACCTTTTAATAATTGCTCTCATGGCAAAAGTTCATAATATGACTATTTCTCCTTTACTTTTCTATATGGAAAATATTATTTAATATTTGTTGTCTATAAAGAACACATGTTAAGCCATGTGACCTGAACTGTGCTTGTGTCGTACATGTTGTTGTTATTGCGTTCTATCAACATTTTCCCTTTTCGCTTTGCTTTTCTGTAGGCCAACGTGCACGTTTTGCCGCATTTTATTGATTTTTATTTATTTTCTAGGTTTTCATCCATTTCTCGTTTTCTTTTCACTCTTTATCTGTTTGCGAGAGCCTTCATGGACTTAGCTACAGCAAAGCAATGCAAAGCGAACGTTTACTGTGGATATGTAAACAATTTCTACCAGCGCACACATTCAAAGATTGCATAATGACTTAAAGCTTTAGAATGCTAAAGACCCCGTTAAAATGTTAACAAACAGAAAACAAAACAAAGAAAAAACATAAAATACACAACAATGTAGGTTCAAGGATTTCGGTGAAAAGATGTAGTTGGGAGTTGGGGTGCGTTCGGTGGCTTAAAAACACGAAAGAGAGATTTCATCAAAGAGAGAAAGAGAGAGAATAGAACGAAATAAATAAAAATGACTTGTAAAACACATCTATCCTGAAAAATACATTATTACGTACGCGTTGCAGTGGCAGAAACAACTGGGTAAACTAAAATTAGTTTAGGTCATGGATTTCGAATTTATTGCAATATTCAACTTTGTCTGCCTTTCAAATGAAATGTGCTTTGGCATTTTGCCCTAAATCCAGAGAGATTTTGAGAGGCCTTGCTCTGGGATCTCTTTCATGACTGATTGTTTTTTTAAATGCATTCCGTTTTAGAATTATGGCCAAGAGCCAAAAGATAATTCATAGTAATTATTAAAGTGACTTATGTACGACCAGTTAAAAAATTTCGTCCGCAAATGATGTAAATCCGACTTAGTTACAAAGTCCTTAATTCAAAATATTATCGGATAAACCTCAAAAAAGGCTTTACAAGCTTATTATTATTACTATTTAAATCAAATGCACCCAACATTCATTTGTTTAGGTTAATTAAAAAGTTTACAGCGCTATTTAGAATAAAATTATACATGCCGCTGGTCGAAGTGTTGGGTAGGTTCACTCTCAGCCCATTTACTCTCACGCATTCTAACAGCGATTCTCAAACTTATTTATTTTGACTGAATGAACTGAGCCTTGCTGTTTGTTGGTTGGTTAAGTTACTCCGACAATTGCAAAGACGCTTTAATGACATTATTCGAAGCCACTTGCAAGCAGCAAGGTACAAATCCGGTCTACATCTTTCACAGAAACGATCGGTGACTTCTACGAAACGAGAATCGTTCGAGTAAATGTCTTCGCTCTTCCGAGCTTCTTCTAAAATGTATTTTCTCACACCTGCTCGTATGTAAATGCATAGAGAGATCGACGTGAAAGATCCCAAGCATGAGCGCATTTTGCAGCTCTTCTGAGGTCGCCCACGATTTTCCAATTAACTGAATACACAAATTATCTATCGTTTATTCCTTTATTTATCTATTTATTTATTTATTTTTTTTTACTTGCAATAAATACAAAATTCATTTATTCGAAATGTGCATGTTTCGGTTGAAATACTGAGCCAACATAACCTAATTTCACGATATTAGAAAGAGGGAGGAGCAAGGCTAGAGTTTCGTATTTGTTCATCCTTTAATCTGTATTAAAAAACATTGATGTTAGCAGCCTATGTATGTGTGCGCTGGTGTGTTGTGAGGTAAAAACCAAAAACAATAAACAAAACGTTATATAATCGAGTTACATGCAGAGATAGATTTAACATGAACCATAATTGTGTTTAGAAAACTTTTTCATTGATTTAATTTTTTCATTTTAAAACCAATGTATCATAAAGTAAACATTCTCTTAATTAACCTAAAAGTTTTCGTAAATAATTCCAAATGAAATTACAGCCTTGGGCCACCTGGCCACGAATTGCATTTTCCTTTCCAACATTTAAATGCAAATATTTTACTTTTATTAATTAATTTATCGCATTTACTTAAAAATGCGAATTATTTTTTCTAAAAGGAGTATTCTTCGTTTAATTCCCTTCAAATACCCATACGTTACTACTTGAAAAGTCAAATTTTTTGTTGATGACGTTGATGAAGCAAAAAAAAAACAAGACAGGCACATGTTAATGGACTCGGATATACAAGGCTATAGATAAAAGGATCAAAAATATATTTATGTAGATTCCGTTGTTTGCTCCGTTCCCTTACTCACATTGGTAGCATGAAACTATCCAAGTAGAGAGCTTTATTCGATTAGAGAGCCATGTCTCAGTTGCTCCATTGACTAAAAAAATGTTCTCTGCAAATTGCTGTTCATTGCGGAAAGTCAACGAACGCGAACGGGGATCAATATTTTGACAATTCGTGGAGACGACCCGAGGAGACACGTTTGGCTAATAAAAAATGTACCTTTCACTGCAAGAAGAAGAAAATTTGTGTACGAACGTTTTTTGGAAATTTTCATTCGAAATTATGCAAAAAAACACCCAACTGTCCTATATGTCCTAAATGTTACCCAGAAATAGAGGTGTAAAATAAAAAAAAGCCTGTAGTGTCATTACAAGGATTGGCTTGTACTTCAATGCATGCAGCATTTGTAACAACAATGGATTTTAAAGATCATAGAAGAGTATGCACACATGTGCTTCAAGTTCCGATAAAAAAAGCGAAAGAATAAAACAATGTCATAAAGCATAAAGTCTCAAACAAAGAAAAAACAACAAACAAACAAACAATTTCTGAAGAAGTGCAGAGAAGACAAGACATATGCATACATATAAATAAAAATATAAAACGACAACGTCATCAACCAGTTTTCAATTTGTAAGTGTTAACTGTAAGTCACACAAGTATTCATTTATTGAACAGATGTTACTTTCGAGCATAACAAACAACAAACCCGGATTACATTTTTTTGATGTGTGTACGCCTTTGTTCGTAGTAAGCATGTTGGCATAGTTAACGCTACGACTGTGTATAGCAGCATCATCAGAGTCATTTGCATGCAACCAACGTTTAGTCGGTAAAGAAGTAAATCTAACAAACAACAGATGTATGCCAAATAAGCAAAACAAACAGTATGATGGAGAAAAGTTAAAAACATGTACCACTAACGCATGCACAAATCTGCTTAACATGTGCACATTGCCCGCACAAATACGACATAAAACCACAAGATTTACTGGATGAGAGAAGGTGGTCGCTCGGTCGGTCGGTCGGTCGGTCGGTCGTCAGTTTCTCTTTTCGTCGTTTTCGTTTCTCTTATCCCTCCGTTTATTTAATATTCAAATGAAAAAATGTTAAATGCAAAATAAGCAGAAATTGATTGCTTACAGCGCATAATATACGCAAATTGATATCGCTTAAGTAATATGTTTAGCAGCATTAAGTGAAAGAAAAACGAAAATCGATTTGCAAATTTAAGAATATTTCCTTGAAACAGTTTTTTTAATTTCATGAAATTGCTTTTCCATTCTGTATGACATAACAAACACCATAATCAAAAGACAATACACCTTTCCCTTTAAATTATACAAGTTTATCTAAGGTTCCTACCAGCATTCTTACTGAGAATGGCTACGTCTTCAGCAGGCAAACCAACTCTCGTGTCTTGTTTCATTGGGAAAACAGCAATTCTTACCACCACACGTTCATTTCTTCATTAAAGTAAAAACGATTTTGTTCCCAGACCCATTTTTTAAGTTTCGAGAAGAGAGATAGACGTGTGACGATATCGCACAAAGCGAATAGGGCGTTTGCAGGGTATTAGGAGTTGATTTACTAGAGAAAAACGATCCATGTAAGAGCCACAAAGAAATCCGTGGCAACTTTACACCAACGACGCACTAGGCTCAGATCATATTCGTTATTAGCAACTGGGCCGGCGGAGCAAATTCACAATGTTCGATACCACGAGAAGCGAAGAAATCTTAGCTGCACTACAATAGTGAACAAAATTGTACCTAATCTCCATGTTGTATTATCGATAAGCGACCGCTCATCCATTGCAAGCATGTTACTATAACATGGTAGGAAGTCTTCAATTTTTACACTCATCTGCAGCAGTTTGCCGGGGTAAGAAAACGATTGTTGCTAACTTTTATGCCTTTTTGCAAAGTCATCAAACTTTTGCTGGCAACAGCATTTTTTAAAGATATTGCTTCTGCCTCGCTGTTGCGATTACTGAGTTGCTTGCAAATAAAAGATATTTGGCGGCAGAACTAGTTAGCAAAAGTGCTTTCATGTACGAAATCCTAATTTTCACATCCTTAAGTAAACGAATGTGTGTGATTTAGAACAAAGTTCTCGCTCCAAGCTGTGTTGTTGCACGATAATTAACTGATTTCGATAGCATCTTACTGTGCAGTAATCAACGAGTGTCTTTAATCGGATGTCGTTTAACAATTAAAACATTTCAAAATGTTTTGAAAAAATCGCGACAGAATATGTCCCTGCAAAGTCGATCGTAATAACATGAATGGACGTACATTGGGTGAATGTGAACAAAAGCTGAGAATAACACAAACAAAGGCCTTCGGTTTCGGAAGGCAAGAGGATTCTCATGTGTTTCGAAGAATCGCATTCGCTTCGCCATCTGGATTACAAAGTAAACCGTATTGTGATTTACTTCTTATCGTATTTGTGGACTGTTCGTACTAAATTACTCATACGCCGCCATATACGTATAAACTAAAATCGGCTTATTCTTAACAGCAATAAAAAAAACGTTATTCCCAGTGAAAACATCTCTGATAATTAATACCTTCGCTGCAGGTTTAAAAGGGATTAAACGTAAAATAGACCAGAATACATAATAAAAATCTCTTGTTAAGCTTTTAAGTGTTCTTTAAATTGGTTTTTTTTTTTTTTTTTTCAATAACCGAACAACAATAATTGCTCTTTATATGGTTTTATCTGAAACATTACGCATGTATCGCATTATCATCCCGTTTGCAGAAGTAGTCGTAACAAGGCGGTAATACAGCAGATGTGACAAAAAGTGCGTACAGTCTTTGATAAAGAACCGTGAGAAGAAAGAAAGCATAAGGTTTTTTGCATATAAGTGTGTTTGCTACAGATAAGATTTGCCCATCCCGTCAGATTTGCCTGCCCAGCTGTTCAGATTCAGGTGGAGAGTGCCTGAGGTTCGCATAGGACTACCAATAATTTTCTCGCTCATTATTACTACATTTTGTGGTAGCACATTATCATTGCATTTGTTTATTATGCTTCATTTTTTCAATAACATAATTGTTCACCACTTTTCCCTTTTTTTATTTGTTTTTCTTGAAAAGAAATTAATATGAGAATTGTAAAAACGTGCTATGAATAAAGCTTGCAATTAAAGTACATTTGCATAATAATAAATTAAAACGTGTTAATATAACGGAAGGACGAAATTAATTATGAAAATATGAATTTAAATATTTGGACGACCACTCAATAATAATTTATTTTCAGTAAAATTTATTATCCATAAGTTTTTTTTAGAAATTTCCTATGAACTGGAGCGTGTCCTGTAGACTGTACGTATTCTTTGGCAGCGTGGAACAGGGAGAGGATTTGATCTAATAATGCCTATTTGTCAATATTCATTTACATCGTAATTTCCTTTCAGTTTTTCTGGCCGCCTTACTTTCTACGATTCTTAACTCCGTTCATCGTAGGTTCGCCAGTATAGGATCGAATCTATCATCCATTGCTATTTGCTTTCGGTTGCAAGTTTTAAGTGGGAATAATTTGAGGCGAGTTGTTCTAGAAACAAGCCAGCAAAAGACTGATAACTGCTTACTCTGCAGATAAGACGTCATTGCGACGAATTGCCCGTGTTCGTCTTTGAAGAACCAAATCTGCTGATTATTTTCTATTCCGTTGCGATTATTATTTAAAGTTTTATTCTTAAACGTTTTCAGCTGGGAATACAAAACTAAATATAATCACATTCCTCCACCATTAAAGTGTTAACAACTACGTTTTACAAAGTATTTATTTAAGCGTTAGGAAATCTATTTCCTGGAGAGAGAAGAGAATTTGATTAAAAAAGGCAAAAAATGTCTTCAATTTTAACTGTATTGAATGGCAACTCGCTCTCCTATAAATAGCTCTACTTTTACTATTTATTACCTTAAATACTTCCAAGCATGTGTTTGTTTTCTTAACCGTGCAATTACAAAATATAAAATTGTTATGCCGTTGAAATATTTTGTAAATCCGTGAATATTGGGCAGAACATAAAACAAGCGATTGCGATCACTGCCATACGTCATACAATTATCTCAAATCCGTTTTGAAAATGAAAAGAATTTTTTTTCAAAATAATGATTTCGTACAGTCACATACCGCGTTCTGGTGTCTAACAGCTTCACTGCAGCAGACTTATTTTAAGTAAATATTTTGCTTAACTTCCTTCTGAAATAAGCTTTTTTCCAATTCGCTTGCGGATAACTCTGTTCACTGTTTACTACTAAATTGAATTACGCAGAATATCTAGTTATTGACTGCCTTCTTCGTAGGCGATACATTGCCATATTCTACTTGTCTATTTATATTCCATGCAATCATTTATGCATTCGCTATAAATTTTAAATATTTTAATGAGAATCTATTCGATATATACCTTTATACGCTTTCCTTCAGGCAGTTTTCAATGAAATTATGATAAAAAACTCTTCAAAGAAACAATTATCATATAGCAACCGAGTTCTGCTATCAATACTTTCTAGAAAATTAATATGTCATGTTAAATGCCTGCCGAGTATAACAAGACAACTCTAGAAGGGACTACAAGAGAGTGTATATGTGCCTCTCGCGAAATTTTCGCTTATATTAAACTCAAAAGCATGGAAATTTTGATTAAACATCAAACAACCACTTATGCTGCCTATCGAGAGGATGAATTTGAGAGTTGAGTTCGTACACTTTTCATCTAGTTCAACTCCCGCCACAAAACACGTGGAAATTGTCGTTAAGAAGTTTCCTTTTCACGAATTAGATTCGCTCATTAACTGCTTCGCGATAATTATCATGATCGCAAATGGGCGTTAGTGCACCTATAGTTGCCGTGCCCTTTGTGCACGGAGAACAATGCAATCCGTAATATTGTTACAGAGACCGGCAAATTTGTACTAATAGAGAAACAGTAGTGTGGCTGAGAGCCTGGATGCTTTTTTAAGTGGACTACATCTCTCACCTAATTGCTTGCTGATTTCTGTAGAGGTATCACAAAATCGCGGTGGCGCTAGGTGTAGACAAGCATCCTCTTGCCCAGGAAGAAGGCATTTATATTGCATTGCCGCGCAGAGAAGGCCAAAGTTCGTCTCAACGTCGCAAAAGCAGTACATAATATCTCCGAAATATACCTGTTTTCTTTTAGTTGGCTCAAGCTCCCCTCCCCTCTTCACTCGGTTCCGTTTTTCCCTGATTGATCCAATTTACCCATTCACACGATCTATCCATGAAAATTTAATTTAGACAAATCAACGTCCTCTCTGCTTGCCATCAGGTTGCGTAGCAATTTAGACTTAAACGAAACCTACCCAATGTCGACTCGAAATTTGAGAAAAAATGGAATAGGAAAGATTTAATACATGACACTATTGTGAAAGAAAAACTAAGCCACGGGATCTGTATGAAGAATGCAATAAAGCAGCAGTGGCACACAACTTCACAGTGTAGATTTTTATTAAAACTAGGGCTACTCGAACTTAACGTACAGCGCAAACAAAATAAAAATTTAGGTCTAAATATTGTAGGAAAGAAAATGAGCGATCTTTTAATAGGCGAGTGAGCACAAAGGCATTGTCACAAATATTGTTTTGACGCGTTTTTTGATCTACTTGTTTGATCGTTAACGATTGATCTCTCTCTCGCTGCAAAACCGCACGGTCTAGCTTTAAAAACATTAACAAAGGCCTGCCAAAGAAGATATTCGATGAAATTACAAGAATTACATAATAATATAACTAACTTTACACACATATATCGGGTAATTGCAGCCTTTTTTCTTTAATACGCAAAATTAAATTTTCACTAAACGTAACTAAGAAATTCCTTTGGCTGCAATTACGTATCGCAACTGAAATGTCATCTTTAGGCATTTCCAATTAACCTCGCATACTGCGTTTAATTTTATTTCAAGCAATTATCGTATATTAGAAGCTATTTTTACAAAAACCTTTTATTAAAGGTTATTAAAGCTTACATGAAGGAGATGAGTGGTTGAGTATGTGCACAAAGCAATTGCTATGACAACTTATTGTTATTTAATGGAAAATCAATACCGAACAAAAGTGCACAAATAGTGTTCGATTTTGAGCGACTTTCGGGGGCCGTCCATAAGCACGATAATATTTCTTAGCCAAACTGAACAAGTTATTGAATTATAGAAATGTTGCAAGTTGGGAGAATGAGGATGTGAGAGCGTTTTCAAAAAAGGTGCAAAAAGTGTATTTTTGTTTCCAAATTGGAATTTCGAATCTCTTAATATATATCCACGGGAAAGTGTTGACGCTGGATAGCGCCCCGTCCTTGTGTCCGTAGGTCTGCTTCCTTGTTCTTCTATTAAAATCGTAATTGTCAACCTCTAAATATTTCACATCCTCGAATGTATGCTTCAGGATGGTGAGGATGCCCACGTTGAAGCCCGATCTATTGTCATTTTAGCTTACTATCAATAAACAGTGATGTGATACAATAAATATACTTTTCTATAGTTTTAGTAATGACAAGCAGAATGACAAACGTAAAGCACCGCCTCACCTCGTCATTATCGGCTAACACGGACGGCTAACTACATTGTTGTCTGAATTTGACCTATCAACCCTTTCGTTAGTCTTTTATCAAAAAAGAAAATTTTGCTTTTGTTATCAAAACAACTTTACTTGGGCGGGGGCATCGTCTGTTTTTCGTCATTACAAATGGGTGGAAAGGTGTGGTTTTATGTTTTAATGATTTATTCTTTGTGGGGAAAACAATATGAGAATTGATAAATATTTAATAGGATTTATATATACAACAATAACGTGAAATTATTTATCATTGAGCTCAACAATAACCGCCAAGGAAGATTTACTTTCATGTCCTGTTATTTACTTGGTAACCGTTAACCGCGCTGTTCGGACTGCTTCTTGTTTCACGTTTTGCTTTAGAAGAGCTCGGGCGTAATTTTAGTTTTCTTATTAACGATTACAAGTGAAGAGAGAAGGATATCAAAATTTCTGAAATTTTAACGGAATTACGAAAGAAGATGCAAGGTACGAGATTCCTGACTTTAATTTCTCTCCTTCTTTTTCTTTGTTTTTTTTAATTTTCTTCGTTTACAATATTTTACATTTATTTATGGCATTTAATGGATCAAGACGCTGACATTTGAATGTCTGCGCGAATTCGAAAGAATTTCGTAGATAGGAGTGTATTAGTTCACGCCTCGTGGGTTGTGGATGGCGTTGGCAGTCGACCAGCGTGGAAACCACAAAATAAAGTTTACGCATCGACATCTTTAAGCGACCAGCCTGTAAAAGGGAATCCAAATGTGCCGACAAGAAGCTCTCCCGACGTAACCAATGGTCATATGCCTGCCAGGTTTGCTGTTGAGCTAATGTCTTTAAAATCAAGTCATTCAAATTGAAATTTCGTGTTTGATTAGCCAAAATTGGTTGTTTTTGTAATTGCAGTTGTCTGTTACGTTGCTGTTGTTGTCTCGTTAAGCACTTATCGAATTTTGCAAATTGCGGTTCGGAGTCCATGCTACGCCAAGCTCCCGGAGTAGGTAGACTACCACCACCGATCATCATCTCGGAGAAATGTTCGCCTACTAGTAAATAATTCAGGGGCGTGCTAAGGTTTTGATTTGGCTTCAATAACCCATTGGTAATGAGAAAGATTTTCATAAACTCTTCAGAACTTTGCGCTACTCTTGATCTAGTGGTTGGGGTGGTCGAGTATTTCTTGCCGTCCCCAAAACTTTGTTGCTTAGACTTCTGCGACAGAAATCTTTGAGCTTTTTCCAAATTGCGATAAAAGTTACGCGACGTTATAGATAAGCAGTCGTGGTCGTCATCTAATTTTGCGTCACCGTTCAAAGTCAAGTGCATAATACGCCCCAAAAATAGTCGGGAAAACTCTTGCGTGATTTCGTCGATCCAGGGCGTATGCAAGAGTAGTTGCTCATACACTTGACCCAGTTCGTTGTACATTTGAGCCATTTGTACTTTATTCAAAGCAGAACGTTCCACAATATGTTGATAAAGAGGAGCGAAATAATTTTGGGATAATTGTTGGCAATCTTCTACGGTTTTATCTAAAATTTTGAAAAATGAAAGCATTCAACGGAATACGCAAGTGATGCAAGTCAGTCTTATCCTGTCCACTCACCCATTAGATAATCAATCCATAGCCAATTTAAAAATCTGGTTATTGAAGTATTTTGTAGCAAACCAAAGTATTCCTTCAATTTTGGTACATCGCCAACGAAAACTAAATCCGACGATTTCAAAGGTTTACCCATTACTTTACGGAAATATGTATCCCAATCAAGCTGCAATTGGGGGCCGAAAGCCGAGCTTTTAAAATCTTCATAAGAGTACTCTTGTGCTTTATCTTTATCTTTCTTTTCGCGAGCAGTATCGGTTGTCAATTTCATAACATCACGTGACGCCCGCTCGAAGGATAAAACCTCTAAGGCTATTAAACGAGCCCGTCCCGCCTCTACGTCGTAGCTTTGCATCACCTCACCAGCCATCTGTTCAAATTTTCTTAAACTGAATCGCATACTATCATCCGGCTGAATTTGCACTACACGTCTATTGGAAATTAATTCGATTTTCGTTTTGAAAAAGTACGGTACACCGGCTTCATGAAAAACACCCAACACTTGCAGCCAAGTCATGTTGCGCCTTTTACGCACTGTTCCTGCATTTTCAATGTCAATCGCTGGCCAGCCTCCGGCTAGGCGATACATGAGAGAAGATTTCAAATGCTCGGCGCTGCGTGCATTCTGACATGATTGGTAAAAGTACTTTAGCTTTAGCTCGGCATCCATAAGTTGGTCTGTGTTGTCATCTGCTTGCAGGAATTGATCGAATTTCAATTGCTCCTGTTGATGACGTTTATCCAGTTGAGCCTGTGAACTGTTCACACTGCGTGCACACACAAAATCATAAAAGTTCTCACAAGGCTGTTGGCTAGTGTCCAACCACTCTTCGAGGCCATATGTGAAATGTAGAACATCGTTCACCAACGCATGATTGATATTAATGATTTGTCCTTTGCCGGCAACCAGATGCGCAAAGACAACGACAACGATAAAAGTTAAACACGTTAACTTAAAGTAATTGGAAATCATAGTTTAGCAATTTTTAAACGATTTCACACAACTTTTCATTTATATAGCGAAACCACACAAATATTCAATTTTCAATTTTCAATTTTAATTCAGTGCTCTTCTGTTGCACTTGTGCACTTGTTCACTGCTGAGCATTAAACGTATTGTTTGGTTTTGTAATAACAATCAACTCAGGAACCACTAAAATGTTTATGCTGCCTTTTTATTATTGCTGGTGTTTGTTTGGTTTTCTTTTCGCGTATGATAGTTTATTCTCTGCTATCGTTCTGTTGCGGTCTGGTCTTTCCTTGCTGAAAGACTTTAAATGTTCACTTCCGCATTTCTTTCGACCCCGGTTTTGAATTTTAAATTAAATTCTTTTCCGTTTAAAACCTTTATTTGCATTTAACTCTGCATAATATTCCCTTGCATTACCATGCTTTGCTATTGCTGTTGCTGTTGCTGTTGCTGTTGCTGTTACTGTTGCTATTGCTATTGCTTTTGCTTTGATATGGCAAGGTTCGAGGTATTATGCAGTTTTATGCTATTTTCTTATTTGGCTTTAGATTTCTCTCTAGCTCTGCCTTCTTTTTCCATCCATTCAAACGAGAATTGGTTGTGAATGGTTATGCATTCAAATGGTTTCGTTAATAACTAAGAATATAAAAGTTTTCTTTCCCTCCTTTCAATCGTTTTCATTTACATTGTATTGTGCTTCCTCGCACATCTAATTTTATACTAATGCCTGAATCAATTTAAAATTAAATTCCAATGTGCGTATAATTAACATTTAAACCCAACTACAAACGCAACTTGAAATCACTACCACAACCAAACAGTTGATTAGTGTTCTACTAAATGATAAGCAAGGGTTAAGGTCAGTAAAGTGTTTCACATGTATATCTCTGGCGTTGATTATTCCTGTTCTCTTCTATCTTAAAACAGAGCACTACCGTATCTTGCACATCTTTTGCAAGCTCATGCGATCACGTATGACTTTTAATTAACTTTTTATAGAAGTGGCTCGTTTTTGTTCGCTCTCTTTATACAAGATTTTGCTGTGGTGGTGCCCTTTCCCTTTCTCCCAACCTTTCAATGTTTCTGCAACGAAATATTGAAAGTCTACACACTTCAACAACATTTCATTTCTTATCAGATCTTATCGAAGTGATAGCTTCATATGCCTCCGTAGCTGCACGTGTTCTGGCAAATCGCAAAACATTCTAAAACGTACTGAATGCTGCAACTCTACCAGACGGAATTGACAGTCTTTCTCGATATCATGTTTTGCGTTATTTTATGTCACTATGAATGTGTTGCGATGTTACGCGAGAATTAATAATGAATTAGTCTTGGTATATAGGATATGAGAAAGAGAGGCACGAAAGCGATACTAGCTTAGCATATCCGCCTATGCTTTCGCTATCGCCTATTGAAGCCCTTATGTGAATAAATCGGGGTAGTAAGCAACTGAAGTGCGTAAGCAATACACGAATATTTGTAGAAATACTAGTGAGAAGAACTTCGAAGTAGTAGTGCTCAGCATTGTGCTGACGGTGAAGCAGGCATTTAAAAATGTCGACACAATTGTACATAGTGGCTGGCTATACCGGCCAGTCGACCGATCGACTCCCTATATGAGTGCACCTCGCAATAACTATGGTAGAGGGTATCGAAGAGTCAACCCAAAACGAACATAAAATCAAATTATGACAATCTTGACCGATTTGCTCTTATCATCAATTTAGATTTTAAAGTGAATGCTTCAAGTGTATAATAAAAATACTTTTTTTTAATCGCGAGCGGCTACCAGTCTCAGCCAATCCATATACTGTACTACAAATGCTTTCACAGTGAATTTCCAGATATTCGTCCGTGCCTTGTGACATAAGGCTCTTCTATGTTCACAAGTGTGCATAAAGTGGGAGGAGACTTCTACCACCATATTAAATACCTAATTAGGTCTTTATACAACAGTAAATCGTATTTTTTAATAGAATACAATTCGCTGACATGAAACAAACCTTACCTTAATGTTAAAAAAATATTAACTTAATTATCTTCCACCTTCTTTTGTTTCAATTTTTTTAATGATTTACTTTATTCACAAAACTTTATTCTATTTTTCTATAATACGCTTTAGTCTGCCTCCCGTTACGAGTTTATTTTGGAGAACAAAAAAAATCCCAGTTTTTTCTGCTGCTTCTGTTATTTAATTCTATTCAACGCATTTGTAAGGAAGCGGAACTTTTCCGCTGTTATATGTTTTACTCAAGAGAAATATTTTTATTTCTCTGGTTTTTTTGTTTATGTTTAATGAATAATAATATCCTACAGGAAGCCAGTAATAGTGCTTCGGCTAATAGCAAAGAAGGGAGGGACCTAATTAAACTTCAATATAGAATTACACACACTAACTATTTGCCAGCTTTTTGAAATTTAAATGAAAATTTATTTTCTTACAAAAATTCTCTACTTTTTCGGTATTTTGTAGATTTTGTTGTTTTCATATGAAATATGGGCAAAGTCTTCCAATGATTGTATGTACATATATATGTATATATGTTAGAGGGACCTTTTTCACTTTTTTACTTTTTTCGATATTAAAGCAAGCCATAAAAAAGGCAGTTTTTTCTTTTCTTTTACCCGTCTATCCTCAGAAATCATGTGCTATCGAGACAAGTGAATAGGAAACAAAGAAGTCCCATTTATTCACATTTACGAGGAAGCTTTGAAACTCACCGTGCATTGCAAGGGTTTTTGTCGCGTGCGTAGGCCGGCCACTCGATTTCAAGCTTTATCAGTAAATTCAGTAATTTCAAATAGTTTGTGTAGGATCGTTCGCACGACCACGCCTCACATTTTGAAAAAGTCATTTTAACAAAAGCAAAACAATCTCGACAAGGATTGTTGAACAAAAGCATTTTCGTGTATCAAGCGAATGCAGGAAATTTGGATGGGATGACACTCTTCTTACATAAGCCCTGTCGCAAAAAATACGACTTTATAGAACACAAGCTCTGTAGGAAATTTCGACTATGTTGGTCAAGTATTCATTCTTCTGAAAAGTAAGCCTTCATAAGGTAACGAAATCCACTTTGTTATACTTTGGTGGCCATTATGCTTGATAACCGTTCCGCGAAATAATCTGCTCAGTTTCTGAGAAAAACCTCTGCAATCGCGATAAATTCGTTTCCTTTGGCTTCGTTCAAAAATGTTATGATGAAGTTATCGTTGGAGTCCGCGAAGTGCCCATAACCGAAACAAAGTTTGGTTAATTTGCAAATATTCTTGAAACGTTTTCTATGCATTTATGTTGACTGACCGACTTTTGCAAGTTAACAAAACATCCAAAGAAAACCATCTATAGAAAAATTATTAAGAAATAACTTGAAAAGGAACAGTCAAATGTGAAATGTCGTAATGGAAAGATTCTATAAAAAGCTTTTGAATAACTCGTAATCCCAAATTGAATGCAAACGATTTCTTGTGTGCTTCTCATTTCTCTTCCCATTTCTGCTTGAACACACTTTTCTACATGTCAAGCGAAGGTTTTTTTTCTTTAAATAATTTTTTAATATTTTTTCTTATTGTTTTGCATCCGAAAGGCACTTTTTAGTTTCAATTCAGTAAACATCTATACCATCGGCATATAGTATATAGGGTATATGAAGTAAATCAAGAATTTCTTTTGTCGTTTGCGGAAAAAGCACTTTGCATGTACTTTAAAATGTTTTCTGCCTCTCTAGGACGCACTTGACTTATGAGTTTAAAATCAATGTCAATACCATTTTGACATTAAGTAATTGCGAAAACATGCCATAAACATCACAATGGAACCTAAACATCTCGAACGTCCCGTCCCGCTGATCTGAAAATATGCCTTTCGTACCGCAAAGTATCCTAGAAAATATTAAGGCAATGAATTTTTCTTGTAGTCCGAACAAACAGCCCTGTAAAGTATAATAAATCTATTTACATAACATATTGGATTAAATTCTAATAAGAAATTTCCAAAAAGCCACAATAACACAATTTTACATTCTATTACTAATGGAATTGAAATTAATTCCAATTTTTACTTATTCTTTTTTAAGACGTCTGGCTACAGTTTTCTTCAAAGGTTTTTTGTTGATATTTGAACTTTTGAAATTTTTAATTAAACTTATTCTACAATTGTTCCATGAGCAGAACTGTAACCGTAAGTTCATTTACGTTCGTGTCTCGGTGCGAAGTAAAACAAATCTTTGTGTATTGTATCATTGTTTTTACATATCAAGTTTACTCGTTACACTGAGGATAGATGCACAAATTACAATAAAGAAAAACTACAAACATTACATGTAAACAAATATTCGCAGGCACCAAGGACCAAGGAGTAAACATACATAAATTTCTTCTTTTTTTTTCACTTTCAAGATTTTGGAAACTAGGAGCGTATTTATTAGAGAGTTTTTAGAAAAACCTAAAGCTTTTAAAGCTTTTTAAAAGGTTTTAATAAAGTATTCCCGTCCTGTTTGTTTTCAAAACACATTCAGGCATTTATTTTTATTATCACTTTTATTGTCATATACGCTTTAAAATAAAATAATAAATTAGAAAAGAAGAAAATAGATATTATCAGCTAGCGATAGTAATTTCCCTAATGACTGACAAATATCTAAATATGTAATTAAACGGCTAAGCGGCTATTAATCGGCCGGCCATTATAGGAACACGATGGCCTGGACGAAATTTGGCCAACTTTGAAGGCTCGCGCAATGAAAAACGCCGCCACGGGCAACAGCAAAAAAACCACAATAGCAATTATAATTTTATAAACTAGGACGTAACCACAACAAAATGTAAATGTCATTTGCCGCAAATAATAATTAGCAGAATACGACGTGGCATTAAAATAAATAAATAATTGCCCAAATCGTTACCAAAACGAATGCATTAAAATTGTCCAAATAAAACACAACAAAACAAAACGTAATGAACTGAACGAAAATAAGCATTAGAAAGCGTATAAGGAATATTTCAAAATCAACGGTTTTCACAAAGCGCTCCTATGTATTTATTCATTTATTATTATTTAATTGTCATTTTCTAAAATAAAGTGCATACGAAGCTGTGGACATTTGGAAACTAAATACTTTTCGTTGTTTTTTTTTTTTGTTTCTTCTTCATATTGCAACGACAGGCGCCGTAGGTGGTGATGGCGGTGATGGCGAGGATGATAAGGAAAAGGCAGAAGAGGAGGAGAGAGAGCGTCAGGAGGCCATTCGTGAGGCTGAAGAACGACGCAAGGAGAAGCATCGTCGTATGGAAGAAGAGCGTGAAAAGATGAGACAAGATATACGTGATAAGGTAAGTAAGCTATTCATCGCAAGAGTCAATCAATTAACCTATAAAATGTTATACAACTAAAGAATGTAAACTAAATTATGAAAAAAAGTCAATTCCTTCGACGGAAACACTAGATAGATTAGTCTGTTGCTGCTGGCAAAATTGAACTCCCTTGGCAGTGGTTTTATTCACAAATACTAAGTGCAAGTATTTACATTAGGATGGACCTGAAAGCTTTCCAAACGGAAGGTTATTCAAGACCGCCCTTAATGGACGAAACGATTTCTCTTCTTTTGCTCTTATCATCTATTGTTACTGCCAATGAAATAGAAATGTAAAGCAATCTGTTGAGCGCCTTTATCCGATAGACCTATTAGCAGTCCACTGAGTAACGCCGACATAGACGAGCATCCATCGCTGAGCACATATTCACTACAGTGTTATGGGGCAACATTTCAGATCAAAAAAAAAAGTTCTGGACAAGCCCATGTTATCAACTGGGAAATATTTTGTTGGTCTGAGAAAAGCCATAAATAAATTGCAGAGAATATGGGAGGTTGTCGTTCGACATGGTTATGCAAAGAGCGAGAAAGCAAAAATTTGATTTATTTTTTGCACTTTAGAACTTTTCACCCCTCCTTTTTTCCCCTTATTATTGCTCTACCCTTTTCAAAAGCTTTTGCTGGAGAAAGTCTAATTTCGGGAAAGTTTGCGGGTCAATCACTTGCACAATATTTATATGCACAAACGTCTATGAACATATGCATACGAACAGCACTCTCTGACGTAACGTAAAGTGACACTGTGTGATAAACATGGAACTACGACAAATAGTTGTTTGGTAATAAGCAAAATCTGATGCCGAAAGGAATTTAAAAGCAAACGATCAACGTGTGACATCATTTAGTGTTTACAAGATATAAAAAAATTGAAAAAGTTCAAATGAAAACTATCCACATAAACAAGAATACACCCAACATAAGGAGAAAGTTTTTGTTAAAAATTCGATTTTGTGACGTAACTCGGGTTTTCGATTCACTTGAAAGTAAAAATTCCTCTTCACCACTTTTATTATATATTAGCGATTATGGCCTTAGAATAGAATTCAGTTGCAGTTCAAATTGACTCTAGTAGGGAGTCCTTTTTAACTGAGCGACTCCCTAACGGAGTCAGATTGAATTACTTGCTGAGCTTAACAACGATATCATTGTGACGTCATTTGCCGCCAATAACGGAAAATCAAGAACAAATTAAAAAAGCAATAATAATAATAAGAATTCCAGAAAATCTCAAAAATAATAAATTCATAGAGTGAGATGTGAAAAACAACAAAAAAAAAGTTTTCGAAAAATGTAATTAAACCCCTTCGAGTGTGAAGTGAAAGCAAAAAAAAAAACACTTGAAAATACTAACAACTGAATAAAAAACATATGTATATGTAATATATTTATTTCAAAAGTGTAAAAGCATATCAAAATGGAAAACAGTATTTTTATTAAAAAAAAAAAAAAAAGTTAAATTCGTATACCGTAACCCTTCTCAATATCATATCGCGTGCAACGTACGTCGTCTATTGTGCATTTTTCAAATCGCGCTTCGTATACAACTTCTGGCAGCGTTTTATTGAAAGTTATTACGCAATTATTACATGGCAGCCGATTTCCTAACTGTTGACGATGGGAACCCTCCGATTATTCCTAATATAAAGTTTCAAGTAAGATGATTTTAGTCAAAATTTCAAGCCAAAGACAGAGCGAATATTTATTCTTTAGGGAATCCTCGCAGTAGGCAAACGTTTAGCAAATGTATCTCTTTGGCTGGATTTAAAAAGGAAACGCAGTAAATATGCAATGATTTCGGACCGATATTATTGCTTATGTGATATGTTGCTTAAAGACAGACGTTTGTTATAGAAATGCTAAAGAAACAAGTTGACCGAAGTAAAATAAACTTAGAATTTCAGATACTCTGCAAACGACCTAATTCGTTGAAAGGGCCCGCCTACAACGCCCACAACGCTCATGCGCGAAAAAGAGTGAACACACCTCTTCCCTCCGTGTCTATTACTTGTTACTCATAAAGTGCAACACCTATGTCATAAAAATTTCCACTTCCGTTCTGAAAATAGGAAAAATTAGTCGCAACCACCACATATGATGGTGTATGAAAATTTATTTCTTCTCCCTCTTTCTAGTCTTACTTAGGATACCGATAGTGGGTATAAAAGATTCTGTCACGATCGAATATAATTTGCTTACTTATTAATGTTATTTATTATCTCTTTGCCCAGTTATATACACATACATATATATGTATATATAGATGTATATATACCGAATCGATAAATTCAAATTTAATGCGAGCAGCGAAACTTTAAATAACGGAACATTATGGACGCGTCGTGTGTGTTTTGCATCGCTATTTATATATAATTTACTGCTAATCACACGCACGACAAACATATACTCAAACATATACTGTATGTATCAAAGACAACTAATAAATAGTGTTACATGTACTTAGGGACATTAAATTGAACACATACTCGACATCGTATAAATACAGTGTGTCTGCGTGCACCAAGCAACTATAAATGACCATTACCACTGCAAGCGGACTTTCAGAGAGTTTGTTGGCATACATAAAATGTTGAACAATAAAGTAAACTATGCAACGCACAATCAACTTAAGTACATGTGCACATACACTACTGCCATATACATGTATATGAGCAGAGTGCATGGCTGAATGCATACATACATGTACACGGCTACCATCTACCACCGAGTTACCGTTCTGCGCATTTGTGGCTATTAATTTAAGTTTTATTGAGTTAATTAACAAAATGTTGCGGTGAGACAGTGTTGTTCATATGTAATGACAGAGTGTTGGACAATATTTATATATATGCAGTCAGTGGCGGGTATAGTAATACCAGTAGTGTGTAAACGACATTCTTTGCGGCGTCTTTTATTCTACACATACATATAAATATAAAAGCTCATTTGAAATCTATTAAAATTTAACTTTTTATAAAATATTATTACATAGCGCTTGAGTTAATTAAGGAAACGTGAATCGACGAATTCATTTAAATAAATTACAAAGTGAATATAAGATAAATATTTTTATATAACACGAAATGAACTTATCGATATGCCCCGATGTACTTAAATAATATATCTCTGAAGGTTTATTTCCTATACTTTACTATTTTCCTTTCCATCTGTAGAAAAGCAAAAGGAGAGAAAAACCCGTTTAACATTTTCAATCAATCAAACGTTACCCCAACTATCTTATCTTTTTCTCGTTAATGAACCCCTTACCACTCTACCGTAGTACTTAGTTGCAGAAAGTTCTTAAAGAGATGACTCAAGTAGTAGATTCAATACATATCTCTACAATTTTTTGTTCTTGACAGTGAGCTTGAGCTAAGTGTCTGGAACTCAGAATATATCAGTTTTGATTCTGTTTTTACAATTTCAACTTTAAAGTGAAATTCGGATAATATGGAACATAATGTGAGTCAGTGAAACTGGAAATGAAACTTGAATCTTGAAGACTTAAATCTTAGTTGGCTAAACGTTACTGTATACTACTATCGCTTAATACTTGACGCATTCTACGAAGAGATAGTAGGGAGGGAATTAGTGGGTAGAACGTCTAGCGCAAGTCACATGAAGTAATATTTTACCCATGCATGTAAACAATTAATAGATAGCAAGAAGCAAAAGTCGATGTAAGAGAGACAGTGATTTCGTCTATACGTTCCCATGTATGGGGAATAAATAATAGGTTAGTGTTGCATAGAGTAATTTTTTGCTTTCTTCTCATTTCAATTTTTTTAGTACAACATTAAGAAAAAGGAAGAGGTAGTTGAAATGGCGCCGCAAGAGGAACCGAATCCTTTGATGCGGCGTAAGAAAACACCAGAAGAATTAGCTGCCGAGGCTGAGCAAGAAGAGCTGGATGATTTTACAAGTAAGTTCACAAATTTCTCTCTATACATATATGTGTACATCTATATATCCCTCTACGCATTCTTTTATTTAATAATATTTCGAATATCTATCTCAACGTAATGAACACCTCTTTCAAAGTTTTTACATAACTAATCTAAACTTTTTTTGTGCTCTTAAAACACACAAAATATAATTCACTTTAAGCTAAACGACACAATTCATTCCCACAAAATAAATCATACCTAAGAACGCAAAGTAAAGTCAAAGTATAAAACATCAACTTAACTTTAGTATCAATGTTGTATCCTAAGTTTTCTTCTATTCAGCTGCAACGATCTTCTTCATTACTGTATTCTCTTTTATCTAGAATTTATGTGTGCGTATGTGTGTAAAACTATAAATTTGTTTCTATCCTATATTAAATATTATTCTATAAAATTGTTTCTGCATTTAATATCAGTCTATTGAACACACACACACACAGAAAAACACTGAACGAAAACAAACGATTTAAACAATGCCAACACACTGTGACCTCTTCAATGTTCAATTAAATTATTTGCTTAAACGAAGTTTTTTTTT